>CM023457.1:53466288-53661369 GCA_013339765.2 Haemaphysalis longicornis
GTATTTTGTTTTCATGGCTTCTTTGAAGGAGTTGTTTGCCAACTGCTGGCTGTCCACCATTTTTAATCCAAGCCAAGCCATGTGGATGTGGCTCTGGCTTTGGGGTAAGCACAAGTGGGCGAGCCTGCTGGCACGGCGACGCAATGGACCTCTCCCTGTATGTAAACAACGTGACGTCACTAAGCGCACGTGCGCGACGGATGGCGCCTGCTGGCGGCCGCGAAGTGAGGTGGCGGTTGGCAGAAAGCGCCTGCGCCGACGGCACGGCCTGGCCGCGCGGCGCCCGAAAGGAATGATGTGCCGTTGGTTCGGGCCGTCACTGGCTTCCCACATTGCAGGTGGGGGTCTAGCTATCCTAGCTGTGGCCGTCGCACCTCCATGTAGCTTTCCGCACCTCCGCAACACTTTCGTTTACCGTACGGTCAACTGAACGGCGACGCTTTCGGATAATCAGTGCGCGGCAGAACAGCCTAAACGAGTCATTCTGAAGGTTGGTGCTGTTGCGACGCATCCCAAAATGTTTTTTTAAGATTCTTTGTGTTCGGACCCATACCAAGGAAAGCTAATTTATTGTTGCTTTCGAGGTCCGCTTAAGCTAAGCGCGGTGCCTCAGGCAGCTAAACGCTCCCTGTTCTTGGTCTCTTTGCGTCGCCCGGAGACAGTGGCGTACACACGATTTCATGTCGAGGGGAAAAAGGAAAGGTAAAGCATGAAAGGATTAAATAGTAAAATAAGCAGCAACGAAACAAAAATATGAAGAGCAAAAGGCAAAAATTATTCCAATAAAAATATCGCGATGATGTTCTCTACGAGATTGACCGATTGTTTTCTTACCTTTACCCCAGTGAAATCTCGAAATGGTTCATCGTCATTGTGAGAGTAACATATATAGCGGCCACATATGGTTAGCGCGTATATCTTGCGACAGTGCACTGAAATATTTTCGGTAGTCATTATTTCATGATAGTTAAAGTTAGTGTCCATGTATGCCCGCTGCATACGCCAGCGTCGGGAGGCCGCAACAAATGAATACATTCACTGAGTCTGTTCGCTAAGGGCAAACACATTTTTCGAGTTTTTTCGAGTCGCGTGAGCGGCCCATCTCGCCCCGAAGGCACGATGCTACATGTGAGCACGGCAAGCATCTCAGTTTTCCGGCATCCTCAAGGCAGAATATAATTGATCAAGGTAAAAATTTATTGTACTTACAAGTAATGAATTTCGTTCGTCTTGAACAGATCCCCCCCATTAAAAGACCAAACTTGTCGTTGTCGATCAGGCGGCAGGCGGCTATCGCGGATCCCTCGTCGAAACATTTATTTCGCGTCGCCTAAGCAGGTTAGGCATTCATTGTGTTCTACCTCCTCAAAACATGACAATATTTCGCAGCAAGAAAATTTCCGTCTGCCCCCCCCCCCCTATTTCACTTGAGCAAAGTTCTGCTGGTGCTGCATGATAGCAGATGGTTGATAAACAGTATCATTTCATTGCACGAACCAGCGCGGACTGCCAATGTAGACGGTATGACTGCGCTTTGGAGAACAGCTGAAGTTCGAGAATGCGAAATGTTGCTGCGAGTTAGAGCAGACTATGTCGCTGCTTTGGCTGCCAGCCTCTTCGGCACATTGCGCGCATCCACAATACACGCCGAATTTACCTCTGTGGGAACTCCGAAAAGTCTGATGCCGCTGATTTTGCTCGCAAAATTTGGGTAGCCGAGAGCACAGCAGCCCACCGGCATCAGAAAAGCCAACACGTAAACAAAAATTCCACTTTTGCGCGCGTCTAATGCAGCCTCACTGCATACGCGCCGCGCACCGGTCCAAATGTTTTGCCAACCACCCTCCCAGCCACACCCAGCACGTGCGATTTCCGTGACGTCACGGCCGCCGCGTGACGTACCCCGGGAGAGGTCCATTGGTGCGTTCACCTCACAACTTCCGGTTAAATGCACAAAACAAGCCAAGTTGGGTGCACCGTAACTGGCCTGCTGTTATCGCAAAAGGCCGTGTCAGGATGTCCAGCAAATGACTCCGATTCCCCGCCTTTTCCTGGTTCCCGCAATGGTTAGGCTAAAATCTCCCTTCTTTTCAATGGAGAACAAGTGGAACTTCAAATTGCTTGCAGAATGCTCATTGACTGGTTTCCCATCTTTGTGCAGGCTCTCTTGCACAACTTCAGTGTCACGCAGAGAAGCCAACACAGCATCATCATGTGCAGTGGAGTTACATATTTATATATAAAAGGACGTGCATGTGTAGTGGCAACGACTTCCTATTTTTATGCAGTATTTGCAATTTTCAGGCATTTCAAAACAACTGTATGCTTGAAGTGGTAACAGCGTGCACCTAACTGAAGCAAGGAGCAGATACTGTTCACAGAGTACTGCAAGGTTAGAATCATCGCAAACCTCCGGTAATTTTGTGCCCTGGCTTGAGTCATTCATTCAGAAAGCACTGCAGACAGTTTGCGTTGTTCACGTGCCACTGCTTTCACAGACAATTCCTGGTCACTACACTGCCCACCTGTTGATGCAGCCCGCATCGCTTTATATTCAGGCAGCAAGTTTTGCAGTGCCCTCCAAACACTGATGTTGAGAATCATCTTTAAACTGCATGTGAAATGAAGGTCCATTTCGTAGGTAAGTGCACTGAATTTAAGGGTTTCGAAGTGGTAAAAGTGTCATTGAATTACTTCAATTACCGAGGCATTTGCAAAGCACTTTTCAGGGCCATGCAGCATTAATACGAAAATGAAACTCACAGGCAATGACTCGAAACTATGCCAACCTAGAAAATGATACACAAGAAAACGTCTTAGAAGTGCGCCACTTCATGTACTGCACTGCTTGAAACTCTTTTATTCAATGATTTTGCTCGGTCCTTACACAAACCAATGCAGGGTAGCAAAAAAGGACTTAGAATAGCCATGCATATTGTGTAGACGAATATATCCCATGTCTGGCACAACCGTCTCCTCAGCTACGTCACTTCCTAAAAAAAAAAAAAAAAGTGTTCCCACGTTTTTGGCATTGTGTTCATCCTTAGTGTTCCCCATGTTGACACTAACAGTCTTCGTGCTCATGTTCACCGGTTTGGCTAAAGTTTGAATGGTACGCATCTGCCTGCATGGTAAGCTGTCTCATCTTCAAGTCACCCAAGCAGTAGCCTAAAACAAAACAATGTGCAGAAATCCTTTTCTTCTTCATAAAGAACTTTACACACATCATCATGATGGATGAGCGAGCTGTTCCCAACTTTGTTCCAGAGCAGACAGCACTGCCTTGGACGTTTTTTTTTTTTTTTGTGTCGATGTATAGTTATCCCTGAGTGAGCAAACATGTTCAAAGTCGCGCACACGTAGGATATTAGCGCCCTAATTGACGGAAAAGCGCAGCCTACATCTGAAAAAAAAGAAAGAAAAAGGAGAGCGATATCCGCTTCGGCAGCTGTCAAAGCTAACGTAAGCTGGCCGATAAACATCTGCAGTTCACGCACACCTACCACCGTCGTAAAAAAGGAACGAGCACACGATCGACCTGGCTTCGGCGCGTGTTTGCGGCAGCTTGGTCGGTACCTGTGAGCTTGGCCTCCGAGTCGAGCTTGCCCAGGGCGACGTACTCGATGAGCATCGGCTCGAACTGCTTGATTTGGCCCTTCATCTTCGTCTCGACGTGGTAAAGCAGGGTCCCCGTCGCTTTCGAAACTGGACGGTGTGCAAGTTTTTCCGCCTGTCAATCGGAAAGAACGCATCCGGTCATCCCAGACCTGCCAGAAATGTGTCTTAATAAATCGTACAACACAATTGGACGTTTAAAAGTGTCAGATTTCGCGCATGATGCAAGGAAATCGGCACGCGGTTGCTGACCGCCGGATGTACTACTGTACTACCGGCGAGCCGCTGACACGTGAACATCGAGACGTGCAGGCAGACTTAAAGGGTCGGAAACTCACCGCCAGAATAGCGTCGAAAAGGCCTTGAGAGAGCGCTGCATTTTTGGCCGTTTCCTTGGCTTTCTGCGCGCTGAGACCGATCTCGACGAACTTCTGCTCGCGTTCGCTCATTGCCGCGTTCGCTAAGGCTGCCATCATGCCACAGAAATTACCGAATGGCTGCGTCTGCTGCAAGTTCTGAGCCGATTCCCTCCGAACTGGCTGCTGAGCCTCACAAGTGACGTATATTAACAAAAAAATTACCCAATTGCATGAAACTGCATTAATTGCAGTAGTATTGAAAATATTTTTGGCTGCGACAAACTAATATTACAAAATTTAAGATTTATTTTTGGCAGCGTCTTGTACCACAGTGGGGTATGACTGGCCCTATCCGCACGCCTCGCGCGGATTCAAAAGGGACAGTTACGAGAATACCGCCCCAGAGTGATTCGAAAGGGACAGCGCAAGCCGCGCTGGTCACGAAGCAGGCGAAGGCTCAAAAGCGTGCGAACAATTTTTATTTTTTGTTCGAACGCGGCGTGCGAACTAAAAATAGAAATTGTTCCCACGCGGCGTGCGAACTAAAAATAAAAAGGCAGCGTTTTGTGCCACAAGTGTGGCACAAGACACGCCGTACATACAAACGTTTGTAAGCCAGACAGCAAATCATTGATACTAAAGATCTTGTAGTTTTGACATACTCGTAATACGAATTAAATTGATTATTTTTAAGACAGAAACTTTTACACTTTTTTGTTGGCTACTTAAATGAGTCTCTCGAACCAGGATACCGCCTGGATTAACTGCATGACAGCTGGTTTAAAAATGGCGGCGTGACGATTGTGTCAGTAGGTAAAGCAATCAAACAAGAAGGCCTTCTACCAACATTTGGTCAAATAAAGCCGCTCGATAACCTCAGAAGAGGAATTACCTACGCTATTTTTCCACCTCTCTGAGTCCCTTTACGGAATGGGAGCCCTGTACCAAGGAGACTGTCTGGAGGACGACTTCGACCCGTGGCTGGAGGAGACGGACTCCTGGATCGACAGGGTGTACCAGCTCAACGGCGACGTCGACGCTCCGCCGGACGCTGTCATCTCGCACTTCCTGACCGACGACGAGCTCTACCAGACGCTGGCGTTCCCTCCCGACTACGACTGGTCGACGACGGTGATCTTCAAGTTCGACGTGGACTGCGCAGAGATCTGGCCCAAGCTGTGCCAATTTGTCGATCTCTGTCCAGAAGTGAAGTTTGGTGGATGGGCCCGAACCAAGGTGGCGTACGTGCACCTCATCAAGACGTGGACGGTCGACGAGGCGGACTTTTTGATTGGGAAGCGGGAGGTCGACATCGAGGGCGTCCACTGCCGCATTCTGCCCGTCAGGATCTACCCGTGTTGACTGTGAATGTGTGTCCTGTTGCTCCTGTTGACTCCGCTGGTTTCCCTACGTGCGTATTCCAATAGGCATCAGATGTGATTAAAAGCTATTACTCGTTAAGGGTCGTTCGCTTCGTCTGCGTGCGAAAAGTTGGAGGGGGCTGTCGTGTACAAATGCGCGTGCCTGTGGACACTAGGGGCATTTTTTTTTTACCTGAACTGGTGCACATTAGTGCAGTGTCGTGCAGACCAGTGCAGAGTGCTACTGGGGATATCAATTAGTAAAAAAAATGTACATATGCTGCACTGCTTGCACCAGTGCAGCCAGTTCAGGTAAAAAAAAAAATGCCTCTACTTTGTGGAAGCAGTGGGAGTGCGGGCTGACCAGCTCTCAGCTCAGGACTCAGGAACACCTGATCTCCCGGGATAGAGCAGCAGCAGTCGCTCGCGGATTTCTGAACTGAGAAGAGGCCACCCACCTTTTTTTCTTTTTTTTGTTGGCTCAAATAAAAACGTTTAAGCTCACCTTGCGTTTCTACTGCGAACGGGCCACGGCTCTCAACCTTTGTTTAGGCTGACTTTCGAGCCCCAGCCACCCAAAAACTATACCTTCCACTTCCCGACGGCAAGCTGCACCTGTGAACACCCAGTGAGCCTTTTCCCCCGAATTATCGCTTATCAAGTTCTCAAGTGAGCGTCAATGCGCTAGCTCTAACGCTTCGCGAGCCGTTCCCGGCTCCCGTTGTGGCACTTGCAAGCATGCCAGCGGACGTGGAAACCTCTTCCACCACTCATGCCGCTTCTACCGAGACCATGGACTTCGACTCGCACAGTGGTCTCACCATTCACGCTGACAGCCTGTGGATCCAAGTTTTACACTCGCGCATCAAGAAGAAGACGGCTCGTGCCCCGAGCACCGTTACAAACCCCAAGACAGCATCGCTACCAGCCGCGCCATTACGAGATGCCTCCAAGCAGCGGCGCAACCCTCTACCACGCCTGCCTCCCAATAATTACACCGTGATCTATCGCCCCCGATCCGGCCTCGATTTTTCAGCCTGGTCCCCTTGCCTTCTCACACAAAGCTTAGCGATGGCAAGCAACATTCCGCCGCAGGAATTCTTCTCTCAAGTCACAATTCAAATTCAGACACTTCAAAACCTCATTGTAGCCAGTACACCGAGTGAAACTCGCGCCATAACCCTTAGCCGCATCTCCTCGGTTCACCTCAACTCTGTCCTGTACGAACTTCTCCCGTACCTGAAGCCTCCACCTGACACCTGCCGTGGAGTCATTCACGGCCCTAGACCCCAGCACCACGAACAAGAACCTCCCGGACCTCCTCGTAGCTATGACCTCGCCTTCTTCACTCACGCATGCTGGGTTGAACCACGTCAGCCCTCCTCACATTTCAAGGCCCGCACGTCCCCCATTTTATGTAAAAGTCGGAGTCCAATTCCATCAAGATAGGTCTGGTGCTGCAGTTATTCCCCAGCTTCAAGCCACTGTCACCCAACTCACCCATGTCATCAAACGCATCACAAACCAACGTCAGGGCCTCAAAGAAGGCGACACAATACGACTAATTCAGGCACTTTTAATTAGTTGCATCACATATTCCACCCCATACATCGCCCTCAAACCCAAAGAACGGGAGAAGTCGAATTTACTAATTCGGAAAGCTTTCAAAGTTGGACTTGGCATCCCCGCTCAAACCTCTACCTGTTCGTTTCCTTCACAACTCGGAATCCACAACGCCCTCGAAGAACTCCTGGAAGCTCAACGCAACAGCCAACTCACCAGACTCCTCCTTACCACTACCGGCCGACACGTCCTCTAGGTCCTCGGATACCCGACCCCAGCTGCTTCACAAGCCCTTCAGCGCATTCCTACTTCAATCCGGTCCCACATTACTGTATCCAAAATTCCTAACAATATGCACCCAGAATTCAACCAAGGTAGAAGGCTCTCCCGGGTTAAGCATCTTCGATCACAATTCCACTTTCACCCCGATACTCGCTCACCGACGACGCGCCTCTACCCCACACGCCAGGCTCATGCTTCTGGCAGTTGTAAACTCGGAAGGCACACTTCTCACCTCCCTCACAACTCTCTCGACATCAACCAACCACTGCCGAAGAAATTGGCATAGCCATCGCCGCTACAACTGGCTCCGAATACAGATTCCCAGCAAGCCTGCCTGTAACATTCACGTGGACGCATCTCACTTCCCGCATTACGCATACTCGCATCGATCAATCCCCCTCCCCCGAGCTGTACATCGTCTGGACCCTGGCCACTCGTCCCTCGAGGGAAATGAGACGGCTCACACTGCTGCCCCGCGCCCTTCTCACACCGGGCATTTCCCTCAGGAACAGAACCCACGGTCCAGCCTCCTCCACCTCCCGCTGTTCCATCACGCTACCACGACACCCTCCACCACTATCGCAACCTTCGCCTCACTTTGCCTCAACCTCGCCCTCAACTAACCAAGGAGGAAGCAGTCATCTGGCGTCGGATACAAACCAACACCTATTACAATGCACCCATCCTCCACGCTATCTCCCTTACCCAATACACCCTCACCTGCCAATTCTTCCCCTCTCTGAATACTACCTACCACATGGTGTGGGCCTGTCAAAACACCCCATCGCTTACCCCCAATCCCAGACCTTCCCCAGAGCAGTGGGAGGGCCTGCTGACCAGCTCCCGTCACGCTGACCAGATCTTTCTGGTCACCCGTGCCAGGGCTGCAGCCAAGGCTCAAGGGTACCTGGACTGAGGCGAACCCAGCCCCACCTGAGTGACGGCTCAACCACCACCGTTTGCTCTATTAAATGTTTCTTCTCTCTCCTCCTCTACTTTGTGGAGCACCGCTGTGTATTACAGACCGCGTATTTCGAAGTATTGTTCCCTAATTTTCGCCTTGCTGGTTGCAGCTTTAGTGTTTGACAACAAAGCAGCAACACTTGAACGACTAATCCAAATTTCTACGAGTTGGTTTGACCAACTTTAAAGCCATGAATGTCTTAAAAGTGAAATTTCAAACCTCACTGCAGACGCTCGCTGAAGAAGCTCATGCACATAGCTCCTCTGTAGCCATTTAAGCGCCACTGAAGGAAGTTAACATTGTCTAATTTACTTTATCAGCTTAGAAGCCTGTATTGTGTCGATTTGGCGACACCAGTAGGGAATGCCTTGAATTTTGCAGACTGCAAGCACGAAATTTCCAATTTCACTGCAGAGGCTCGCTGAAGAAGCTCTGCCCACAGCTTCCTCTGTAGCCATTTAAGCAACACTGAAGCAACTTAACATTGTCTTATTACCTTATCAGCTTTTCTAGAAGCCCGCATTGTGTCGATTTGGTGACACCAGTAGGAACGTCCTTAAATTTCGCAGATTGCATGCCCGTTTAATTGCAGAAGCTGCATATAACATGTTGATATTACTGATATAAAACTAGGTGAAAGTACAAACTTTGAGAACCAGCAGTAGCATAAAACCACATTGCAAACCAGCTGATGTAGGTACTACCAAAGAGGGCCACATGAGCCACAACACGAAGTCACACCCTTTAATACATTTCATAATTTTCACGATTCCCTAGTTCACTGCAACACTGTGCGTTGAAGTTTCACGTGAACCAGGTCTGGATTATATAAGATACAGAACAGCACCTTTTGGCCTGAAATGATGTCTGCAGATTGCTGATGTGCTAAAGTGGCCACAGCCTCGAAGAATCGAGGGCTGCAAACCAAAATATTAGACCAAAAATAAAATGCACAAAATGCAATACCGGAACTAGGAATGAAAAGATCAACAGAGCAGGACGTAGCAAAATTTTATGCAGGATACACAGTTTACAGGATACACAGTTCATGCCCTACAAGTGATAGGTAGCTTGGTTGAGAACACCACCGTGAAAAAACTAGCAATAAATAAATGTCCGCAATCTCGATACATGTAAAAATGTGAATGATGCTGAAGTTGTCCTTCAAGACACTTGTTTGGAATAAATGTCAACAGCACACCAGAAGCCCTGCAAACACCACAACATCACAGTTGAAACAAATGACTCTCTGGCTTTGTTCAAGAAATGACAGCCTCAAAGAATTCGGTAGAATGCATTATGCCCGAACACGAGGCATTCAGCCACACAACCACATTAACTATAATCTGAAGCCCTTACTGATTTCTATAAACAAGCACCTTCACCAATACTATATAGAAACTAGTATTCCTATAATACGTGTCAGAATATGTTGACACAATTTTTTCATCCTGCAGGCTTGAGCTATGCTGATGGTGATGAAATCAGTGTGAGGCGTGCTTTGCATTTGTCAAGTGCATTTGTGAGATGCGTGCACAAAACTTTTTTTCTTTAGCTTTTTTTTCCCCTGGCCTGGCTAGGCTTTGCCAAAATAAATTCGTACACAAAATTTGTTCAATACATGAATTATACAAACCACGGAAAAGATATTTTTTGGGAACACTTTCCCACACTTCAATTACTGCATGTTTTTTGTTTGCAGGGCACGCAAGTATAGAGCCCGTGATTAATTGGACATAGGAGTAAATTTCTTCTGCCCCTTGGTTACTAGTACACTTATGTGCTTGCAATTTAGTGTCATGCTTACAATATAAGTATTTTAGTAAGTGCAAACGCCATAGCTACACCCTAGCCTTGAAGGCACTCGAAAACACTGGCGTGGCAACCAAAACATTATTTAATGATATTTGTTTATCGTACTCAACTACAATGCAACCAGCTTATGCTGAGCAGTAATACAACACTTTCAATGGACCCAAGATATAACAGTCTCAAGATAAGCATATAAGCACTATTTAGCACCCTGGAGCACAGTACAACACGTGGCGGCAGTCCCATTCTGTGGCTTGCCACACGCACATCCATGTAAGAGGCACTTAATCGTTGGAGAGTCGTAACAGAGCAGAGAACCGACCTTGGTGCAGTACTAGGTACATGGTCAGTACACCTGCGCATACACCCAACTGGTTTCGCAGCCACTGCGCAAGTGCAATGGTGCTGGTCGCTTACCGGGCGCCATACCAGGAACAGCTCTCCGCTCGGCCATAACTCCCTACTAAACGCAACTTCGCAACAAATAGTACACACACACTCGCACAGCTTATCTGGTTCATTCACACGCACGTCCGTAGACCACGAATCAGACGCAGCTGAAACGTCACCGGAGATTAAAGCGACCAAATCTCGGCCAGTGTCACTGCTGAAGTTACCTGCTAGCTCGATGGCGACTAGAGTGACGTCTATCATACCTCGCCAACTGTAACTCAGCCACTCTCTTTTCCCAGCAGCGTGGTTAGATGAGCGTAACGTCGGAGAAGATGCTCCGGAGGCCCTCGTTGTCCGTCGCCATCACTGCTGACAACCACCGCGGCACTGACAAGCGTGACTGAACCACAGCGAGAACGAGGGTTAGGTGACTGCCGTGTGGAAGAGAATCCGGTTGTCCCACTAAACACTGCCAGCGCCTCGCTAACGTCCTCCCCCCTCCTAGGTGAGCGTGATGTCGGAGAAGATGGAGCGGGTTCCCCGGGCGGCGGGGGGGTCGGCGGCGGAGCGCATCTCGGCGACGAGGGTTGCGTGCCTCGTTGCGGGACATGTCCCCGCGCAGCAATGAGCAGCTGCCTGCAGGTGGTCGGCCGAGATGTCCGGGGTAGCGCTTGATCAGGCCCGACACCTCCAGGCTGAGCAGGCTCGTGTCCTTCATCTTCAGCACCTCGGCCAGCAGCGGGAGCGCCTCCAGCGGAGAGGGGGCGGCTGACGACAGCCCCCTGCGAGGAGCTGATGCTGCCGCCCCGCCGGGGGAAGAGGCCCCTGCGGCCAGGAGAACGTCTAAGACCCCCGTCCCTAGTATAGCAGCAGCACTTGCCGATCAGATCACAGGGTTTAGCTAGTGTCACTTAATAAGCTACGCTTAAGAGTATCGCCACTTCGTGCACACCCGGAAGCGTCTGGGGGCCATTTTGTTTCTGGCTTGCAGTGTTGCCATCTCTGCCCAACGAAACCGCCGCCGGTTTGTGATGGCAGAGTGTGACCATATTGTAAACAAATTGTTCACATCGTGCCGACCAACCAATGAAAATCCTGGCAGCAACATAACAATGAGAGAAGAGAGTGCCGATACTCTAAAGCCTTTATTTAGTGACGCTAGGTTAGCATGCCAAGACTACACCGTGTGGTACGATGCGCACCGTAGTGGAGGGGGGCTCCGGAATCACTCAGCCCACCTGGTCGTCTTTAATCCTTTGATGCCCAGGGTTGCTCAGGAGCAACAACTCAATATTTTTTCTCTCGCCACTTAGTGGTTTTTTTTTTTTCAACATTTACCGCCCTCCATCGACAGACAAGGATCCTGGACCTTCAAAATTAAAGAAGAGAGAGGGCAGCACGTACTTCCGTGAGCTAAAAAAATATTTGTTTAGGTTTTGTCAACTTGCATCGAGCCCGGGTGGCTCAATGGGCTAGTGACAGGCAACCGAAATTGTGAAATGCCGTTACAGTTAAACCTGGATGTAACGAACCTCTATGCAACGAATTCCCGGATTTAACGAAGTTTTTCAATTCCCCATTTCCACCCCCCATTGAAGCCCACGTGTTTGGCGACCCTCTATGTAACGAAGGCGTTGCGGCAGTTAAACCTTGACGTAACAAACTCGCCAAGCTGATAAGTCATTGTTTCTTGAACTTTTCATGAAAACTGGTTGGTGCTGAACGCCACCTAACATACCGCATATATGCTGGCACTATTTTTAAGGAGCCAGCAGCTACAAAAATGTCTAGGATCGCCTGAAAACAAAGTTTGTTCTGATGATGATGGATGATGAACGGAGAAGCTAGCGCATGACACAAGCACTGCACGTGCTAACATTTTTTTTAATATCTGCAAACTGTTTCCGCGCAAGTTGACATTTTTTTCTAGGGCGTGTTTTTGAAATGTTTCCCTACAAAATGTATCTTCTAATTTTTTTTTCTACCTACCGGTGGTTTGATATACACAACTCCTTTTTATCATTTTTCGACAACTTGACAAAAATTTTGATTTTTATATTTTTTTTCACAGCTATGATATATAAAAACATTTAAAAACTGGTGTTATTGGAAAGGCCGTTAAATAATCTGCATTTTGGGTTTCCTGTAATTAGTGCCTAAACAATTTTTTTAGCAGAAAAAAAAATATTTTCTTGAACCCCTAAAATCGGTCAATTTTCTGGCGGTAGCGAAATGAGTTAACAGTTTTCAGTCATAGAACAATGCACACTTGGACGGGAACAAACACTGCGTCCAAATTAACCGAAATTCCGAATTAACGAGGGTGAATCAACAAGATTTTACTGTTTATGGTTGGAAATGATGCAAGGCCTACTGCAGTCCAGCAGTAAGCCCTACTGCCTGCATCCTAGAAATGACAGAACTCTAGCTAGAAATCATGGTGATTACAGCTAAAATGGCGATTCCTATCTACAGAAAGTGGGGTAATTGTAGCTAGAAAAATGGTTCTAACTGGGAATGAAGCTTGAAACAAAAGATTTCCAGCTGGTAATGATGCTTATTCTAGAAAGAAAATGAGTATTTCTTGCTAGAAAGGCAGCTGTAAATTTCAGATTCTAGATTGAATTGGGAAAGTTTTCCAGCTGGAAAAGCAGCTGCTGGTCTAGTAGCTAGAAAATTTCTAGGAGGATTTCCTAGATGGGATTTTTTTTAAATTGGATGGAATTTCAGTTCAGCAATCCTGGCTAGAAATAAAAAATATTTTCACTTGGGCTACTTTCTGCAGAGGGTTCATATGCAGTGATACGGGGACAATCTTCAGTTTCCACACTACTTCCCTCTATTCACTGACCACAGGCAGAACAATGCACTGTCGTGCACGCCACAGGACGTGCAAAAGAAAACCAAACTGTGTCACAATGTTTGACTCTCTACACTCTTTTGAGGTCACGAAAGGCGAAGTGGCCATACACTAGCCATTTCCAGTGGCCCAGTCAAGAACACAAGGCAAAAACTCCCATTAGTCATGCCCAAGCAGCAGCATAAAATGCGCACTACCGTAGGGCAATGCCCTTAGCTTCTATCCACTCTTCGCAACCTGTCGCCCTTTCCTTGGTCTTATAGGGTTGTGCACCCACCTCCAGTTGATGGCAAGAGTTTCTTGAAGAGTTCAATCAACTTTTCACTCTCCCGGGTTTATCTTCTCCGCTGCATCCTTCCGCTCCTCGTAACCCTGCGAAGAACAGACAAGCGATGCATTCCTCGGCACGTCACTGTAGAAAAAAAGCAATGGTGGGGAGAATCAACTGTTGCCACCGGTCCGCAACCCTGTTTTCCTAAACACCTTGCAAAGCTTGTGCTACTTGAAGGCGAAGCTTTTTTTTCCACAAGACAAAGGTGGTCTGTGTTTTCAGGAAAATAGCAAACTTGCTGCTAAAGTAGTGTAGGTGGCCGATGAGGCGGTATGGCCGAGCGCACGTTTATTGAGGTTGCGACTGGCCGTGCCACGGTCAGGACGAGGCGGAGTAGAACCTGGGGTGCCGTTCCAGACCGGGTGCCGAGTCCGAGTGTCTTCCGTGCCAGCTGGCCAATCTGCTGATGATCATTGCGACGCTGGTGAGGATGATGATGATGGGTTGAGCCCTGTAGCGATGCCATCATCATCATCTCACCAGCGTCGCAATGATCATCAGCAGATTGGCCAGCTGGCAATGGAAGACACTGGACTCGGCACCCGGTCTGGAACGGCACCCCGGTTCTACTCGCCTCGTCCTGACCATGGCACGGCCAGCCAACCTCAATAAACGTTGCGCTCGGCCACACGCCTCATCGGCCTGCTACAGTAGTAACTCCAGCACAGCCACTGCAGCCAGTGCGGCAAGTCTACAAGCCCCTGTGCCGGCCACTCTGTCCGACCAGCCCCTCCTCTCCCCAGGCACTGACCTTGAAGGTGATCTTTCGCTGCAGGATGGCATGCACGTAGGAGCGGGCCAGGGCCCACTGGTCCCTCCTCGCCAGGGCCTCGAGGTTGTTGGGGCAGGAGGCGGGCGTAGTCGCGGAAGTAGTCCTCCATGGTGACCGACACCGTGTCGATGATGTTGGTGCCCGTGAGGAGCCACTTGCGCGTCATCACGTCTGCCAGCTCCTTGTTCAGGTCCAGGAAGAGCTCGTCCCGCAAAGTGTCCAGCGTGCGCTCCTGTAGGCGCTCCAGGCTCTGCTGCAGCCGGTGGTACACCTGCACGAAGAGCAGGGGGAGCAGGGAAGAGACCTTGAGGGACACCCCTAGCAGACCTGCAGATGGAACCTCACCTTATGGAGTTTCATACAAATGCATACTAGAGCGAAACCTGTCACTGCATGCCGTGGTGGGCACCACCATGGCAGCTAGTAACATTCCTCTTCCCACTTGGCTTGGCTAGCTGCATGGCTTCTTTTCAGTCTCAAAGCCAAAATCAAGAAAAAGGGGTAGCATTTTTTTCTTGTATGACTTGCATAAAGCTTCTAAGTAATCCCTGCTCCGTTTTTCTAGCAATTAAACAATTTTAACTAATCCTCTACAGTAATATCATTGTTTTTTCGCAGCCCCAGGCAGCTTTTAAGTCTGTCTATGAGCCCTCTCAAGGACAAGTGGAACATGCCTATCGAGTACATGACGGTACTCTTGGTGAAGTGCAGCTCGTTTAAGACACCAGCACCAGTTTCTCTCCAGTATATCATCACGCAGCCAAAAACGATACAGGATTCTTGTAGGAATAACGTTATAAAATTCTGCTGCACAAAAAACTAAAGAAAACACAAGCGGGGTAGAGGTGGTCAACAAAGTGATGTGCACAGATGGACGTCGGCAAATTGAATGCCGTGGTATTTGCTCTGCAAGCAATTATCTCTGTGTTAGTCTTTCTGGAACCGTCGAATTAGATCAAGAACACTGCGATAAAAGAAGAACGTTCTAGTCTAGCGACAACAAGGTAAAACACTCCTTATGAGAGAGCATAGCCTGTGCAGCATACAAAAGAAAGGGAAGGAAACACGGTTGACTATGAACATGGATAACACAGCCGGGTGTGGCCTGACGCTGGCAACAAAACACGTAAGTAAACAAAACAGAAGCAATGGTTCACGGCAATATATTAGCATAAAAAATTAAAGCCGTTCCACTCAACGTGAAAGCTGTCGGAAGTGTACAGAGCAGTGATTCGCCGTAATGGGCTCTGACGCTGTTATCCGCTCACAGCTACCACCCATCACGCCCTCCGCCAACCTGTCTCACTGCTCTCTTGATGAATGGAACGAAGGTTTGTTCAATGCAATTCAAATTTCCCGCCTTCGCAGTGCCTGAAACAGCACCAGTGGGAGTTCTGTTCTTTTTGTGCTTTTCATCTCGCACGTGCTAGCGCCGCCGGTGCCTGATGCGCAGTTTGGAATGCACCATTCTTTTTTTGCACTGCCACTTTCTTTCACTTACTACCATAAAACCGAACCCAACGAGCGTTCCTAACTAAATGAACACGGGCGCTGCCGGTTAATTACGTGTATTTTGCCTCAAGGTTAATTGGCGTATTCATGGGAGGTTGTGGCCGTTACTACACCAGGGTGGCCAATCCTGCTCTGGCGAGGGAGTGCATTACCGGCAATGGTCGCCGGGGTCAGGCCGCACCCCAAGCCCCTTTGTGCAATTCCATCAATACGCGGATTTTTTTTTTTATCCGGTAAAAGAGAAGGCAAGCGTTGCAGGGGGCGGCAGAAAGTTAGATGGGCAGATGAGATCAAGAAGTTTGCAGGGATAAATTGGTCACAGTTGGCACAGGACCGAGATAATTGGAGAATAATGGGAGAGGCCTTTGCCCTGCAGTGGGCGTAGATAGGCTGGTGATGATGATGATGATGATGATTTTGCCTCAAATGTACCTACCGTTTTCTTAGTGCCAAACAATGGGGAGATGTATGGCATGTGCTAGCGATTCACGAGTTTTTAACGCTTATGACTACATAAACCGCTTGGCTTTCCAAGCCTCTGGGTTACGCCGTGACAACGGAATGCCGTGTGGCTCTACTCGGGTCCAGCGAGTGAGCTACGACGACAAGGTGCAGCCCTAAAGTGCTCTGCAATTAAAACGCCATGCCTGCACTTAAAACGCCATGACAAGGCACGGCCCTAAAGCGCACTGCCCTTAAAACACCATGCCTGCCCTTAAAATCTGCACTTAAAACGCCACAACGACAAAGCGCGGCCCTAAAGTGCTATGCACTTAAAACGCCATGCCTGCTCTTAAAACCTGCACTTAAAACGCCACAACGACAAGGCGCGGCCCTACAGTGCTCTGCCCTTAAGACGCCCTGCCTCCCCTCACCTGGGACACCTCGTTATCGCCTTTGGCCAGAGCCCCCGGGCCCGTGCAGCAGTCGGTGTACGACTTGTCAAAGAGCTGCTGGAACTGGAGGCAGTTGTTGGCCACGGCGATGACATAGTGGGTGAAGCACTTGCGCACACTGCGGTCCTCAAAGTGCCGGTCCCGGAACTCCGTCACGGCCTCCATGTACGAGCCCACAAACTTGGTTGTTTGCTCCAGGCTGATGGTCAGCACCTTGCGCACCAGGTCGGGACCCACCGTCTTGGCCACCTGTCGCCCCGCAGAGAGGAGCACCGAGCGAGAAGGGAGTGTTCCACAGCTGGCACCGTTACGCAACAATCCAAGATTTTGAGGCCGGGTGCATGATAGGAAAATGGCCAGGAAAATCGAGCACATCCAGCATAAATAAATAGGTAAGCCAATCCCCACAAAAGGCCCTTGTGGCATTCGTCCAAATCTACAGCAACAAGCTGAAGTGAGAGAAACAATTGTGTGGCGCATCTAAATCATTCCAGTAGGGCAGCAAGCTTATCAGCCCTTTTGGTGGTACCATAGAGCAGAGGTTCTCAAGCATGTTGGTCCCAGGGAACCCTGTTAAGTTCCGTTAAGTGCCAAGGAACCCCCCCCCCCCCTCCACTCCCGCCATTTTTCATTCCGTTCATGCTACATTAACGTGCAATAAATTCAAAAGCAAGCAAGGGTATCTTTTTTTTTCCCCATCGACTTTACGCGAATGCGTACGCTAGCGGCTCCTATCTCCAAACAGGAGAAATGCGCATGGGGGTAATATAAGGCCGAGATTAAAGTGCAATAGTTTAACCACGTGGCCCGTTTTCGGAGTCTGGCTGGCTACAAGCTGCTGGCGAGATTTACTGCGCAGCTCGCGCGTTTCTGTTATGCGCCGAGATGTGCTTACTGACACTCGGGCTGTGAGTAATGGAGGTTTCCTTAGATCGATCGCACCTCAAGTTCACCTAATAAGACTTTGCGACTGCGGAACCAGGGAAAATTTATCAGTGGCTCGCGGAACCCTGAGGAGGGGCCTGCGGAACCCCAAGGTTCCGCGGAACCCACTTTGAGAAACCATGCCATAGAGTTTCATACTAATATACACTAGAGGGAAATCTGGCGCCACTGTCTAGGGCAGCCGCGCTTCAGCGAGCGTTCCGCCATGTACCGGGCAGGCACATTCCACTTGTCCCTTGGCATCGCTCACGAACAGGCTGAAAAGTTGGCTCTGGCTGCAAAAATGCAACAATATTACTGGACAATGTTCATCAAAATTTGTTTTGTTAATGTAAAATTGAACCTCCAAAAAGATTAATTTGTCGGTGATTATGTACAAACTTCATACACGATTAACAAAAAAGAAATGCTGCCCTTTTTTTGTTGATTTTGGCTTCGAGACAAAAAAAGCAGCCATATGGCTAGCTAAGCCAAGTAGGCGAGGAACGTCGCTAGTGGCAATTGCGCTGCCCACGGCGGCCCGCGACTGCAGCGACAGATTTCCCTCTAGTATATATTAGTATGAAACTCTATGGGTGGTACCACACAGGTTCCAAACCCACCTGGTATTGTTCAAGACATCTCTCCAACAATGCCGCACCCCGACCCTCACCCCTAATCTCCCCCTAATCTCACCCCTAAACACCACCACTTTGGTTGTAACTGCCGCACTGAAATCTTACCAGATAACCCTCAGTTGGGGTATAAAGTAAGAAGAGATAAAGTGTGCCTCTCCCCTTCAGGAAATGAGCCCCACGGAATAACACCTGTCTAAAGGGGTATTCACAAGACATAAATGCGCTGTGCGACTCCTAGGAGTGCACATCACGTGACCCCCACGTCACAGTGTTGTGCCGTCTCGCCTCTCCGATCGGAGGTCGGAGCTCTTGCTTTCGAGCTACAAACGATCCGATCCTTGGCAGCAAAGGCGGCAAGATTTCGCCTGCTTGTCGGGCAGCTGGCCATGACTCAAGTTCTAGAGCGGTTACAGACACATTTTTATTGCTTTTATTCCACTGGGCGCAAAAATGTGCCGTGCACACAAAAGGCGCACTGAAACAGCCATGTATACCACCAGCACGGTTGTTGTGCGAGCAGCGGCCACAGCCACGAAGTGGCGCAGGTAGCTCGAGCGATAGCTTGGTATCGTTCCCCAAGGCGCAAACAAAGCTGCACATACGAGAAAGGGGTAATGATGTCATCGCAAATTCCATTAAAAATCGTCCTTACGAGAACAGCAATCGAGTATTCGCCGCAGTGTTAGGCCTAACGTCTGTGTGGGGACCTGTAGGTGGACTGGCCGGCTGCTTCCAGCACGCGTCTCTCCACCCACTGCCTCGCACGTCGCGCGCCATTTTCTACCCGTGGCAGCGCCTGCATCGCGTCCATGGCCAATTTTGGGCAGCTGACGGAGACAGTATTGTAGGGCTTTAGCAGAAATTGCCGCTGTCACGGCGGTGTGTTACAGCAGCTTTGTTTTAGAGATAGGCGACCGCAAACAGTGATATCCGTCCGATAGTCGCATCCTCCGTGTCAGCGAAGGGAGGCTGGCCAAGCGGAAGTCCGCCTGCGGCAACGTCACGACCTCTCTCAGATTTCTCCATTGAAAGGCTCCATCGTGTGAACACTGCTTTAAGTCAACTTGGACTCAGACTCCGAGTTGACTCAGCTTGGAGTCAACTCGGAGTCCGGTGACTCCGAGTCGACTCCAAGCTGATTCCAACAAGACTCCAAGATGATCAGTGACTCTTGCAGTCATTGAGGAGCTTTTGATGAAAACAACAAAAAAGAGGCCCACCTACCCTACCCCTGCCCCACAATCACCTGCAGGTGCTGGTCGACCATCTGGAAGACGATCATGGGTGCCGCGGTGTGGTAGGCGCCCCGGCTGTCCACGTCCGGCTCGCACGCGCGGTGCCAGTCCTTGACATCCGACTGCAGAGCGTTGCGCAGCCAGTCCTGGTAGTTGGCCACCAGGGTGCCCAGGTACTTGTCAATGAGCTGCTGCACCTCCTGTCCTCCCCAGCAGGGGCTCCAGAGGGGGCAAGGGGGGGCCCTCATCCGGCTTCGGCTGGAGGTCAGGGTGGCCCATCAGTTCTTCACTCGCGTACACGGTCAGCCATCCCAGCACAGTGATGTACTCATTGCCTTCCAATTCGTTGGCAATGATGCTCTGCAGGTGGCGTGACAGGCAGCTGTGGTACATGCGCACATACCTGCCAAACAGGGAAAAAGACTCTTCAGCTTGGGTGATGCTTCCCGTTGTGGAGGTGGTGCCACTAACCATACAAACTCGCCAAGATACAGGTGCCTTATATATGATTCTTATGCTGTCGATTAGGCCCTGGCCCACAGTGGTTACCGTTTCGTGATCAACGTGATGTGACACAACACTTCCCCTTCCGGAAACCCTTGAGGAGGCAGGCCACAACGAACCTGTTGACGATGTCGTACTCGGGCGGGAAGCAGGGCACGCAGACGGTCTTGACGGTCCTCAGGTCGTCCAGGACGATCTGCCGGGTGACCTCGAGGTGCCGCACCAGCCACATCTTGTTCTCGTGCCGGTCTTCAAACTGGTTGCCCTCGATGCGGTCCTCGACCGCGCTCTCGAGGACCTGGGCGTGAGAGTTGGTGCCAGTGTGTGAGGGAGGGTGGGTATGCAGAAACGGCATAAGTACTGCAGCACGGGCCAACTAAACGGCTGCTAGGGCCACTCAGAGTGCTCCTACAGCAAGAATCAAGGAAGCAAGAGAAGCCAGAGACGTTTGCCTTTCATGTTTAGGCAATGAAGGGCTTTCATTGTGCGTTCACACTAAGGAATTGCCACCAGATTTTTCGCACACATTGCCGGTTCAGATCAAGACCACCACACACCTGTAGTTCCTTTTGAAGCGAAAGCTTTCTTAGTGGGACCCACGTTGGCATCCCATCAAAAAACCAACAAATTTCCCCTATAGACCGGTTTGTCGACTGAAAAGCTCTGGTAAGATCTCTGGACACATGGCGCACGCGTGAAATTGGGCTTCAATTGTGTCAAAACAGTAACTTGAAAATTGCGAAAAAGGATTGGTTCTAGACAGGACAATACACACATCGGTCATGAACAAGGGGAGTGCACTAGTATACCTTTATCTCATAAACCACGTTCGTAAATGCGTTTACTTAGTGCGCAAAAAATGGTCACACGGGTTTGTTTTTCATTTGCGATTTGGGACTTAAAAGGTTTGACGATTGATTGGATGCACTTTCAACAAAGGTTGGAAGCACTTTTAGCGATGGTTTTTTTATGCACATTTGACACATTTTAATGTAAGAAAGCTTGCGCGCTTCTCTCAATTTTTTTTAGGAAGGAATGGTAAATTTTCCTTCTTCATGCCTCTAATCCTCATGTCTAATGTGCACATCGATTTTCCGATACGTAGCGTTACAAGATTGTGTGAAAGTGTTCATATTTTTGTTTCCCTTGTGTTCTGAACAGCGGTGGCGACAATCGCAACACACCTTTTTAAGTAGGTCGCAACCAACTTGAGAGACACGTGGAAGAGGGTGAAAAAAAAAGAAAGGGGGCGCCCTCACCTCAAAGCAGCGCTTCCTCCACTGCTTGGGTCTGCCCGGTGGCAGGAAACCGCCTGAGGACTTTTGGCGCTCCAGCGCCGCCTGGTCACGGCGCTCCTCGCGTTCAATGATGCGTAGCGCCGTCACCACCACCTGCACAGCGCAACCACGTCCGTTCGTTGTCCAAGCAGAAGAAGAGGGGGAGTGCAGAGGGGCAAGTATGCCCGCAAGGGTGCTGAATGAAGCAAACTTTGAACAACGAACTGGTCCGAAAAGAGAAGTGCAAAGCGGCTTCAGGAACATTTTTGCTCTAAAATGCAAAGGTACAGCTTCGTGAACAGCACTGAAAGCCTTGTTTGTTGGGTGGCGCTGCTGCACCATAGACAAAAGCATGTGCAGGGCAAGCAGGCCAACTGCCTCAGGGAGCATGTGCAAAGCAGACTAATGATGGCACACATTTGGCCACGCATTGAAAATCCTGAAAATGTGGGCCACAATTTTTCGCAACTGAAGTACTGGGCAAAAGCAAGAATCAGGAGGCCAGAAAACTGTTGGAAGCACAACACATAAGATTGAAGGGCAGCGAATGTGTAGGCGAAACTTCGGTGCTATTCAACGCTGAGGTGCATTTTTATAGATAAATTCTTTCTACTACTCGTGTTGGCCCGTGTCGCTTTATTGTGCATGTCTGGATGTATAGTATAAATGTGCGATGCTAGTACCGTATTTACTCGCGTAATGATCAGCACTTTTTTTCCTAAAAATTTGATGCAAATTTAAGGGTGCGTTCATTACGCGGGGGAAATTTTTCTCGAAAAACTTGTCAGCACACAAGAGGCAAGCAAGTTGCGGGTCAAAATTTTTACGACAGGTCTCGTGAACATAGTAAAAATTTTAATTAAGAACATTATAAAAATTCCGCACACCGCCGCCAGCTGCTTTGCACAGTGACGCAAAATGCCGTGTTTTCATGAATTACGGAACACACCGGAACGAGTTTGCTGCGAGGTGACAACAGGGTGACCTATAAGTGGCCGCCTTTGTCGCAGTGCAGGAACATCAACACAGACATGGGGGGCCGACTCAGCAAGCTGAGCGTATTTTTTTCTTTGTCTTGTGAGCACATTATGTGCATTTAGCGAGAGTTTCACCTCATCAATATTGAACGCATGCTTGCCGATATCGCTAATATCGGCAAGTCTGCGCCAATAACGTAGCCATCGCCGCTTTGAAATGGAAGGAAACATAATAAGCACGATCATCACCAACTAAACTTGGCACACATACGACATACTGCTGCGACAAGTTCAGGGTGCGTTCATTGCGCGGGAAATTAAAAAAAAAATCAAATTTTGACAACAAACTTCAGGGGTGCGATCATTATGGAAGTGCAATCATTATGCGAGTAAATACGGTATTTTCTATTAAACAGTCGGAAGTGTAGCACTTGACCATGTCCTATTCCTCGTGTGTGTCGTTTATTTCCGTTAAATATGCTTTGAGCCACTTTTTAATGCATGCTAGTTCTGGCAGTTGCTTTGTTTCCCTCGTCGAAGGCAGTGAACTCGAAGCATCCAAAAATCCATGCTCCTCCCCCAGCCACGCGTCCAGACACCGACCTGCGGTTCCTTGCGCACCGAGTTGAGCGTCCTCTTGAGCACCAGCCAGATCTGCTTGCCCAGGTCCTCGGAGAGCTTCTCGACGTCGGCGAAGTACTGCTTGAGCATGTTGCGGTCCGTCACGCTCTGGCTGGGCAGCTTGTGCAGCTCGAAGAGCAGGTCGTCCCGCGAGTTCTCCAGCTCTGACAGCGCCTGGTGCGCGTGCAGAAGCTTGTCCTGCGCGATCAGCTCCTGCGTCTTCTGCACGCTGCCCGGGACGTTGAAGATGTGCTTCAGGTTCTCAATGGCCGCGCCGTACTGCGAGTGCCGCATGCTCTCTTCCTTCACCTCCTGCGATTTCGGGAAAGAAGCAAGCATCGGGTCACTTCTACGCTGGAACATGCAGTTAACCTCCTTACCTGCAGGCGTTCCGTGAGCGCAGGAAGCGACTTGAAGATATCCTGTATGTCTTCGTTGAGGTTGCGCTGGACTTCGAGGACGTCCTTGGGCAGCGACTTCTGCAGCGAGAGCGCGGTGCGGAAGCCGTCTAGCTGAGACTGGAGCGCAGTCTTGAGCATGGCCTCGACGGAGGCCTTCTTGCGACTGACGCGCTTCTTGTACTGCTGCACCTTATCGAGCTGCTCCGGCATCTGCAGCATCGAGGTGACGTGCTTGATGGCCGCTGCCTTGGCCTCGGCCTCTAGCGCGGTCACATCCATGGTGCTCCGATTAAAAACGATCGCCGCGAGGTTCCGGGGAGGAGTTGAAGCGCGGCTGCTGTCAGCGCGTCGCCGTGACCACCCGTTTTAGCTTCGAGCCGGCCATGGGCGCGAGTGGCAGCTGTTGATGCTCCTCTCGACGTGTCACCCGACGACGGC
Organism: Haemaphysalis longicornis; assembly: GCA_013339765.2. Taxonomy (NCBI): domain Eukaryota; kingdom Metazoa; phylum Arthropoda; class Arachnida; order Ixodida; family Ixodidae; genus Haemaphysalis; species Haemaphysalis longicornis. Next base: position 53,490,024 of record CM023457.1, read on the forward strand.
GATGGTTACGACGAAGCAAGTAGTTAAAGAAAGCCCGATGCGACAGCGACAAACTACCTAAAAAGCAAACCCAACGCCCCTACTTTAGTTTAGGGCACGCTGGTGACGCCGGCAAGTCCTAAAACTATTTAGTTGCAGCGCTTAGACGCCTCTCTTGTCCCAAGAGAAATTAGGTTTTAGTGAGGGCGCTGGCGTTGCGCGTTGTTCAGATAAACGTTGGTTTTGTTGTGGAGCCGAAACTTTTATGCATATTACATGCATACTACTTGTACATTTGATCCTCTTTAAAGACGGACTTATTGCTCAATCCTCCACGTACTATTTGCACATTTGGCGTCGCAGGGAAAATGTTGGCAAGACAAAAGAAATGACAACAGGGGCCCCAGGTTTGCGCTGCCCTCCTGAGCTTCATTCAAAATACTAATCGATTCTCATTAAAATTTGCCGTGTTTACTCTCAATTTGAATTTCTCAAATATTTTTCCTTTATTTATGGATAGAAGCTGCGATAAGAAACTTTTTCTTCTCCAACCACTGATGTTTGGCCAATTCCCTTATTGGGTATGTGCCGCACACGAAGGAACAAGTTTTGCAAAACGTGCTGGCCGAGCTGGTCGTCGTACTTGCTAAGTTCGCGTTCTTTTTAGCAGGTAAGGTAACGCAAAGTGAATGAGCTCACAACGAGTGACTATCCGAGAACTCTCCCTGGGGATCAAAGACTCTGGTAGCTTATTTCATGTTAATGAAGTAGCAAGCCAGCATTGTGCACGGTTAACACTTTATGAATGATTTCTCTCCCTTTCGTAGCTCTCTATTAAAACGGTGGAAAGAAAGCTACACAGTACGCTTGCGCTTATGTAACTGTGCGGGTAAGCTCTTCTTTACTTCATGGCGTGGGTCGACACAACTTACTATAAATCACCAATCTATAACACAATAGCGCTGGCGATGATAGCGAAGCAGAATTTTGTTATTTTTGAGGATGTAGCAGTTGACTAAATAAGCATGTGCCTTTAAAATACGTACGAAAATAAGCACATTACTTTATTATGAGTTTTAATTGGTTGTAGTTTAAGTGTCAGGTAGTCTTTTTTTCTTCAGCGTGGAACTGCAAGCTGCATTTCTTCCTTGCGAAGGCCTTAAAAATTCATTAGAAATTGTATTCAGCTCACGCATGTTTTACTGTGTTGCATTTTAAGCTACCACAGCAATTTATAGCTTCAAGGAAAGAACAGTTTTTCTCCGAAAAGATGCCACGTACGCAGCAGCGTCTGGCGACAAACAGCAATCTTTTTCTTCTTTCTCCGCCGCCGCGTCCATCTTTATCTTTTCCGACGCCATCTCGGGTCACGGAACAGACTTCCCTCGTGGCTGTCGCCTTTTCTCTGCCGAAGCGCTCACGCCATGGCTCCTCCGTGCTACGCCGACTTGGGCAAGCAGGCGCGCGACCTGTTCAACAAGAACTACCACTTCGGCGTCGTGAAGCTCGACTGCAAGTCCACCACCAAGACTGGCGTCGAGTTTAACGTGAGCGGCACGAGCCTCAATGACACCGGCAAGGTGAACGCGTCGCTCGAGACCAAATACAAGGTTCCCGAGTACGGCCTGACGCTCAAGGAGAAATGGAACACGGACAACACGCTCGCCACCGAGATCTGCTCGGAGGAGAAGCTGGCCCGGGGCCTGAAGGTGGCCTTCCACGCCAACTTCGCGCCGCAGACCGGGAGGAAGTCGGGCGCTCTGCGAACGGCCTACAAGCTGGACAACCTGCACTTCAACGGTGACATCGACCTGGGCCCCCCGGGACCCGTCGCTCACGGCGCCGCTGTTCTGCACTACCAGGGCTGGCTCGCCGGCGGCCAGGTGTCCTTCGACACGACGAAGAACCGGCTCAGCAAGACCAACTTCGCCGTCGGCTTCCAGGGCGGAGACTTCGTGCTGCACACCAACGTGAACGACGGGCAAGAGTTCCAGGGCACCGTCTTCCAGCGGGTGAACCCCAACCTGCAGGCGGGAGTCCAGCTGGCCTGGACGGCCGGCACCAACACGACCCGCTTCGGGCTCGGCTGCGTGTACGAGCTGGACGGCGAGACGTCCGTGCGCGCCAAGGTGAACAACTCGGGCCAGATCGGGCTCGGGTTCACGCACCGCCTGCGGCCGGGCATCAGCCTGACCCTGTCGACCATGCTGGACGGCAAGAACTTCAACCAGGGAGGCCACAAGCTCGGACTCGGGCTCGACCTCTCGGCGTGATCGCCCCCCCCTCTCGTCCTCGGCGGTACAAGACCCCACGCCTAGGCCCAACGAAGCACCACGTCGGCAGACCCTTCCTTATTTTTTTTTTCTTTTGTGTTAGTCATTGAAGAAGAGGTTTGTTCCCACGAGACACTGCGCAACCCGGTTCGTCTAAGTTTCGAAGGCGTTTTTTCATCGGTGGACTTTTTTTCTTTCTTCCTCTTGTCGTCACGGTGGCGATTGCGGATGGGTTTCTGCGTCGTCGTCTACTGATATAAGCTTATTTCTTTCAGTGTCCAGGAAGTGCTAGTGTAGTTGAGTGACTGAAGAGCCGTAGGTGTTTGCACTGTGTTCTGTCTCTCCCGTTCTGTCCTCATCTCCTAGGAGAGGCACTGGAAAAGGAAATAAAGCTGTTGGCGCTTTTGACAACACAAACTTCTGTAGCCTGTTCTCAACTCTTTGCGTACCCACGTCTGCACTCACGTGCCCTTTTCTGATCAAACAGTTGCTGAATTTTTAATTGCATGTTAATTCATGTTGCATCATCCTTAAAAACACCGCAAAAACAAAATACAAGTTTGGGTAATTCAACTCTGCATTCACATGTTTAGTGCGAACTTCAACTAAGCTGGGTGCTATTATGGAGAATGAGCTCTTCAAAGTGGAGAATTTCGAAACACTCTTGTTATGGACTTGTTAGTGGGTTTCATGGCTTCTAATCAAAGCTACTGCGATTGTAGTGGTGCCTCTAGTTTCATTTAATCGTATCACTTGAACAATAACTTTGAAGGTTAATATTTATGCTCCCAGTTGAAAAAAAAAGGCTGCCCTGGAGTCAAGTTAGTTGCAAAAGCTAGCTCTTTTCAATTGGGCAAAGTTGTATTTGGTTTTCATGGTCACTTCAAAACTTGCTGAAAGCAGCACATGCTTGTTCAGCTGAACGTTTCATGCAAAACCTGCAAACAGCAGCACGAAGTAGTTTTGCAGTGGTCAGCAAAGTTCGGTTGCCTCCTGCCTAACAAATTGCCACGCCCAGATTTTTCTCGGCGCATCGAAGTGCAGCCACACGCTGGTTGTGAAAACCAGACAAGGCTTCCGGAGTTGTCAGGAGCTTGAGAAGCCGCATATCCAATGGTGTCTTAAAAATGAGAACACCAATCGTTGCTCTGCACTGCATATCATATCTTTTTTTTTTTTCCCCTCAAAGTTATTGGTGGTGGTGATTGTCAAATGGAGGGTAACGTGCATTGTCTGGATACGCTTTCAGTCTCCTCCTTCATAGCCGTTTCTTCAACCATGAAGGTGGCACTACCACCAGCTGAGCTGAACTGCCTTTATCTCCAGAGACAATGCCTAACAAAGGGCTCATCACTCAAAACTGTCATGCAAACATGCTTTGTTCTTTCATCGCCCAACTCTTCAAGCTGAATGCCAGACAGCAGGAGATGCTTCTTGCCCTGCAGTCTATCTTCAGCAAACAGTGATTAAAGGTTTTCAGTACTTCAAACAAACTAAATTCCCTTTACGTTGACACAGCTCCAGTAAGCGCATTCAGTTAACGAACTTACGTCCCGACATTCTGAGGAAGCATTACCTGAAAAAAAAACTTTGTCATTCCAGAAAGGATGCCAGTATAAGTAGGCATTTTTAAGATACTGTGTACATCTCTAATATGCTAATTTCTTTGCTGTCACTGGTCTTGACAAAATGCAAGACGTTTTGCTGTGCTGGCACTTGATGCATCTCAGATGCTGCACAGCTAAGCAGCCTAGTTATCCACTGCTTGGATTATTCGGATTACACTACATCGAGTTGTCCAAGGGGCTTTAGGGCTTTGCTTGTAAAGCAACCTTTGCCTCCTACGATGCAGACAGGTGACTATGTTGCAAAAAATGTTTGTAGTACTCAACGGAGCAGTTCCTTATACAGGAAGTAAAGGTAAGAAGAAAGTTGACTTGTAGCAGTAGAACGCAACCGCTGCAATGCAATTTCCCCTCAGTGGTTCGCGATGTTGCATGTCGTGGAGGTAGATTTGTGGAACTGGATCCAAGTACTACAAGAATTGATGCACCCACTTTTGGTGGGCGACTTTACACAACTAGGGCTGCTAGCCTCAATTTGCCACTACCTGCTGCGTCACAAAGAAGTGCTGAAAAACAGGAATTTTCTGCTTTGTTTTAGCACAGAATGCAGCCTCCTTTGTCCAACAAGTGTCGGAAAGGCTGTGAAGGGGTCCACCTTTGTGTTACATTAGAAGGTTAGTTTTGCCTTGGAGGAGGTTGTCTACAATCCTCAAGGTGGATATCGGCATACCTTGACACAGGGCTGGCGGGGTAGCTACGACAGAACACAAAGTGATGCTGTAACTTAAATCTTGACTGCCACTTTGAATATCTGGCATCCACTTCTGGGCCCCTGAAATTCATCGTTTAGCCACACAGTTGGGCAGAAAAGCTTTAAGAAAAATAAAGTTATGAAAGGTTTTAAAGAAAAATTATATAGCTCGCATTCCTATGTACAGGAAAAATTGGGGCTAACAGCTAAAGTTTACGAAGCAAGTTTATGCCGAACAAAGCACGCACCTTTAATCTCTTCCACCTGCGAAAAATGAAACTAGAGCTGTTTTTTTACTGTGGCAAAAAAAAAAAAAAAAAGCCAAAATAGGTTATTTGAAAAGTATCTACTGTCCCTACATGGTAACCACACTTCCACTGGATTCACTGTCAACTTGGATGGCAACTTTTAATGCCCGTATGCAAGCCAAAAGACACCAGGCACATCACCTGAACAGTTCGAACCACCCCATCTTTCACTGGAACCGTACAGGTGCTATCCGCATGGTACAAGGGCACACCCAGTACAGCGGACGTGCCCAAACCTAGCGATGCAATGCACACTCATTCATTGCGCACTTGCAAGATGCAAAAGTAGGTAGGACTCTTTCAATTCTCCCCCCCTCTTTCTCTCCAACTTCCTCCTCATCTGGCTTCGAAAAGCTGACGCGAACTCTCTTCCTTTCAGAGGTGATTGCTCACATTCAGTGAGCACTGGTCGAAGCATACCCGCCATGTGGCGTCGGCCTCAAGAAAACAGCCTCTTCCATGGTTTGCTTACCGTCTGCTTATACCTAATGCCTTCGAGAAGTGTCCACCCAGTCATGGTCGTCCAGCAGGCCCACCTAGCGAAAAGGCCACCACCCCGCAAGACAATGCAATTAAAACACAGTGCAAGGGACAAGTGACTGCTGCCAGACAGAGTATGTATAAAGGTTGGGCAACTGCACAGCGTGCGGTGCCTTTCTATTCCTCCTTCTTGCCCTCTCCGGGCTTCTTCTCCATGCCTTCGCGGTGCTTGCGCTGCTTCTTGGTTTCAGCCTCGTCGATGGGGGCCGCCTTCACAAAGGGGATCACCTCTCGGTACGCTGCGAGTGAAGGGTGGGAGCCACGCATAAGTGCCGCCTCAGAAATGGAGACCACATGCATTCAACAGCAGCAGCTCTGCACCTCACTCAATGACTTTAGAGGCAGTTAGTTATAACGGCAGTTTTAAAAGTATTTCTTCAGGTCAAATCTCAGCAGCGAAGTACGGGGTTGGCTTTGCCCCGCAATGTGTTTGCTTTTCTGGCTTCTCCACAAAGCATGCGCTACTGATTTTGGCTTGTTCGCACGGCACCAAAGCTGCACTAGTAAGACAGATATGCAAGGGCAAACGTAATTTGGTGTACAGGTAAGTTCGGCTCCAATGCGAGTTGCAACGCGCCAACATCCCAAAACGGACAAATTAGCCACACAGTTCCACAGTGTTTGCTCGATTAGGAGAAGCACACAGGGATGGACTCTCACACCACCGGGTGCGTATTCAGCAACTAGATTGTGGCTTGCTTTCAAAATTAAAATTAAATGATCACAAAATGACCAGGTTTTGCTTTATCACTTTCTTTACTTTCACATTTCAAACTTCTATTCTGTATCGCATAATGTCACGCATACCGAGCTTTCAGCATAAAAATTTCTTCCTGCATTTGGATGTAACAAAACCCGCTGTGAAAACGTATTACCTGAAGAAAAAAAAAAAAATCACCATTACAGACTGTTCAGGCTTTGTGCTAGAACACAAGAGCTGGCTGATTCAATTTACAAATTTAAAGGTAAAATCTTTTTTTGTGTGTTATTTTTCATTAATTTAATTTGCATCAAAGGTTGCTAACGAACTCCATCAACCTTGATTCTGCTTTAGCACTGACACATTAAATTACGAACTCGATTGAAGTGTGGTTGGAAGGTCCGATGAAGATCCTTTCTTGCACGGTGCTGCTTAGAGTTAATTTCTACGTCACGGCGAACTACAGATCCATGCCCTCTCACAGCTTGGACTAGTTGTAGTTACCGTAGGTTACAACCACACCCTAAATGTCTCTCATCTGTTTGCTCCAAGCTAGGACTAGACAGCATGGCCAGAAGCTCGTGAATGTCCACGAATTTCAGCGAAATTTATACGTACTCTCTTCTTCACACTCTGTGCTTTGCGCCACATCAAATTTTTGCCCGCACCCACCATATCACCCTTTCTTATTGTTCACCTTCCATAAAAATTTCAACAGCATTCTGAATGGGCAGGTTGACTAAACAGGTGTATTCATGAGCTGTTGATTGCTTTTCTTTGCCTTCATTTTCAAACTGTAAAAAAAAAACTGTGACATCCCCATTGGCTTCTGCTGCAGATAAGAAAATCTGCATTTTTTTAAAGGGACCCTGCAACACTCTGTGCAGTGCAAGTAAACCTGCCCGACATTTAGATTACACTGCCAGGAATACCTGAGCCAAATATCACACACGCACGTGAAGCGGTAAGCACACAAATTGCTGTGAAAGACGCGGAAAAACCAACCGTGCTCTCTTTAATCCTCCTCATTATGCACCCCTGGCATGGCCTAAACGATGTCATTTGGGCCATGGCTGTCCTATTGGTTGTTGCTGGTCAACTTCGCGGCTTATTTCTCGCATTTCCTGTATAAAGATCCGCCGTCGTCGGCGCTGTGTACCAACAACTTCTATGCCTTCACCCGTACGCACAGTTGTGGCGTTTCTTTTGTGTTTTGCGTGTGCGCGGAGTTTGAGGGATGGACTCAATACTCCTCTTTCAAGGAGACCACTCAACAACAAAAGTTAATTGCTTAAAAAATGCGCTGCTAGCCTGAGTGCGCGCTTGCGAGCAGGCAGCCATGCCTGCTTCTTTGTGGCACCAGACCAGAAATAGAGCCCTCCTCGTTGCAGAGAAAAGGAGAAAACTCCCCGGCCTGTGACATATCGAAGGCCGCCAACGAGAACCCCGGGAGCCGCCCCCCTCTCCGGGAGAGAGCCCGCAGCTTTCGTTGTGTTGTCCGCGGTAGAGTTGAGAGGGAACAATTATGCGCGATTTCTCATCGCGCGTAGTGTTGGTGATAGTGAACGGATTTTCATACTTCTTGCGGGAGGAAATTGCTGGGACAATAGACTTACCCCAAAATACATTCCGAGTAGTCGATGGTAAGTGTTGCAGGGTCCCTTTTAAGGAAATTTTCACTGAAGTCACCCCCTCACTGCAACTGAAGAAAGTTTTATGCCATGCTGTTTGGCGCCTACACGTACTTTGGCCCATTCTTGAAAATTTCGTGCCACACTATGCAACCATGGCCGACAAGAAAGTGGAAAAGCTAGACCTGCTTTCTGACACGTAGTCTCGATCAATACAGAACGCCACATACGAAGCACAGCCATAAAGTGTCTTCCTTCCATACAGGGGCTGAGTCACTGGCCTGGCGAAGTTTCCCAGCAGTAAATTGATACGATGCAGGCACACCGAGTGTACCGCTACGGGTGTTTGCATTAAAGGGGCCCTGCAGCACTTGCCATCGACTACTAGGAATGTATTTTGGGGTAAAGTCTATTGTCCCAGCAATCTCCTCCGGCAAGAATTATGAAAATCTGTTCACTATCACTGAAACTACGCGCAATGAGAAATCGCGCATAATTGTTCCCTCTCACAACTTGGCTGCGGACAACACAACGAAAGCTGCGCGCTCTCTCCCGGAGAGGGGGCGGCTCGTGGCCTCTGATATATCACAGCCGGGAAGTTTTCTCCTTTTCTCCGCAATGTGGAGGCGCCTATTTCCGGTCTGGTGCCACAAAAAAGTAGGCATGGCTGCTTGCTCGCAAGCGCACGCTTGGGCTGCTAGGTTGTTTTTGAAGCAATAAATGTTTGTTGTCCGAGTGCTCTGGTTGAAAGGGAAGTATTGAGCTCATCACTCAAACTCCGCGCGCACTCAAAGCACAAAATAAACGCCAAAACTGTGCCTACAGGTTCAGGCATAGAAGAGGTTCGTGCACAGCGCCGACGACGGCGGATCGTCACAGAAAATGCAAGAAATTAGCCGCGAAGTTGACCAGTGACAGCAGCCGATCGGACAGCCATGGCCTCAACGACGTCGTTTAGGCCATGCCAGGGGTGCATAATGAGGAAAACTAAAGACAGCGCGGCTGGTTTTTCCGCATCTTTCACAGCGATTTGTGCGCTCACCGCTTCACGTGCACGTGTAACATTTGGCTCAGGTATTTCTGGTAGTGTAAGCTAAGCGCCACGCAGGTTTACTTGCACTGCTCAAAGAGTGTCGCAGGGTCCCTTTAAGAGAGGACGTGCCGCTCGACGGAGAGGTGCGACACGGCCCCCGGGGGGCTCACCAGGGGGCATGAAGGGCCTCAGGGCTTCGGGCACGACGATGCCGCTCTCCGTCTGGTTGTTCTCCAGGATGGCGCAGATCACCCGCGTGACGGCGCACATCGTCGCGTTCAGCATGTGCACATACTCCGTCTGGGAAGAGGAGGAGCAGGGAGGGGGAGGAAGCACGAAACAACAATCCGTTAGAGGCGTGCACTACATCAACTGTGCAAGGTCGTCACTAGTACGGTTATTACTAACAGTTGTTCAGGAAAAAACTGGTTGATTCCTCTGTCATAGGAATCGGTAAAACACGAAAGTGAAATGTGCAGCGAAATCTGCAGCTGAGCGTGAATTTGCGGGTCGGGCGGCTGTCTTGTGGGTGTGCTCGGCAAGCGGCGTCCTGCTGGCGGGTCGCTTCGGCAAAGGTGTACTGGCGTCATTTCCGTGACGGATATGACGTCAGTGAAATCTTGGTGTATAACGGCACAAAACACTCTCGTGTTAAAATATAAAACCCGAAAACGAACAACCCTAACTATATCGTACTTTTTAGTACTAAAGGTTGCTTCCCGCAAGAAGACCCGGTAGTGCAGGAGGTGCACCCTTTACAGGCCCGCTTGGCTTCGTTGTATTGGCGTCACTTCCGTGACGGATACGACGTCGGCGAAATCTTTGTGTACCCGGGAATAAAGCACTTTCGTGTTAAAACGTTGCAGAGAATCTCTACCCTCAAGAGATGAGAGCGTGGAAGTGCACTTTTGTGGCTAGGTTCATCACGAGTCGTCTGCCAATGTTGACGCTTATTGGTGTCAACACCCGGCTGTACATGCACACACAGTGACAAGCATGTGTTGAGAAAATATGTCCCTGTATAACAATAATAAAGGCTTCACAGCAGCTGCTGTAATCCCCCCAACTGAGTAAAGCTATCGAATCGGGTGTTCAACTGTGCTTCTTTGCCTCGGTTAAAATTTAAATTGAAAAATCAAAGCAGCACATACACAGTTGCTGCAGAAGAAGGCAGGCACTTTATAGCAAGTACACTCGCAATAAAGTGCGAACTGCTGGCTGAAGCGGGGCAGAAAACTACCACTGATCAACTTCCGGTTGCATAATTGCTCGACCATAAGGGGAGAAGACACACAACTGAGTAATCTCTAAGGTATAAGTAAGATTTTCTAGAGCACATTTTATAGCCCTGCTGGGGCCCTGCGTCCACTCTTAGTGGGTCTGCTGTTTCTTCAGCCCACTGAAGGACCGATCATTGTGGGCAGTAGAGCTAAGTGAACCGAGGATGCCCATGACAGCTGGCATACAATTTGATTCGTCAGCACTGCATAATCACACAGTGCACTCCCCTCTTTTCACATCGTGCATTCGTCTCTTGTGCTTGTGCAATTATGTGGCATGACATTTCCATTTCCCTAGCAACCGTTTCAGCCATGCCTACAGCAGACACTTTGCACTGCCACGCCCAATGCCATAGCAACCACTCTCTGCTTCCGCAGCAACTGTCAGGCACCTTTGCAGGGTTTTTTCGACACTTGAAGCGAAATCTTCACCGGCCTCATACATAGGGGCTTCTAGTCTTATAACAAATGCAAATCATTTGCACTTTCACGACATCGGGATCCTGCCCGTCCCCATCGCTCATAGAGCACGAACGGAACCGACCTGCGCGTTCATCTTCTTGGTCTGTCCGTAGCGCACCAGGAGCCTCCGGGCCTGGTAGTCGAGGCAGTTGGAGCAGGACACCAGCTCCCGGAAGGCCCCCGAGCCGGGGAACCAGGCCTCCAGTCGTGCTTCTTGGCCGCCGCGTTGTTCAGGGCCCCTGGAGAGACAGGAAGGTCGGACGCCGAGAGAATGCGCTGAAGCACCGACACTGCTCGCCATCGAGAGGTAGAAAGCTCTCGCACAGCACAGCAGCAGCATAAGCTGAGCCACGCAGGCCTTAATGCAGCTCCCACACAGGGGCCGTTGGCAGTGTGCAGGCCCGAATGCGTGCATGACTGCCGACTGGTGCCTTCGAGAATTCGCATCCAGGTAACTCCACATCCACAAAAAAGGCAACACACAATGCCAAGACCTCGGAGGTTCTTCTCCTTTGGCAAGACGCACCAGATTCGAATAGCAGCACTGCAGCCTAGAAGCACTACAGCACGACAAACACCGCGAAAGATACACTACATTCTCCACACGCATTCACCTCATCGGCCAGTCTCCCTACTTTATGCCAAATCATGCACTTTGAAAACACTCAAGTATACGAAAAAAGGGGGGACGGGCACAGAGAGGAAGCAAAACTCTGCCCAGCGCTCTGAATCTCAAAAAACACTGCAACTGGGCAACCCGCAACCGCGCCATCAAGGCACCAGCAAGATTGTGTTAGCAAAGCACCCTTTCAACTCCACATGATGCTAACGTTTCAGGAACCTGCCCATCTAAGCGACAAGATCCCTCACTGAAGCGGGTTTAGCCTATCGGGCAAGTGGTCAAGCACACTACTGAACCCCCATTCTGAACACTCACAAACGCACCCGATGTGTGGACAGAACAGTACAGTCCAGGAGACATCGGTACAAGTTCAACACTATTACGTAAGCTGTTTAAAGATAGTTACTTGTAACAATGTCTTGCCTTTCTCTAATATGGCCTCAAAGCCAGAAAGCACACACATCCTCACCAAAACACTCAGTGGTGGCTAAGTACTCCAGCTCTGGCGAGTTAAAACCTGAGGCTGCTCACCCTGACACGATGCTGACGACGCGGTAGGGGATGCCCAGCTTCTGGCAGAACTCCTCCGCGTTGCCGATCATCTCGTCAAACATCTCCCACGACTTGTTGTCGTGTGGCGAGGTGATGCAGAACTGCTCCACCTGGGGAAACGTCGAGGGAAGTTTAACAGGTTTTCCCACTGTCTTTGCATTTCTTACCCTGCGACTCGTCATTGCAGCTCTTCTAGTGACGAGTTGAAACAATGTTCACTCTGATTCACTAGCGACTGGATTCAACAAACGTGACAGCATTGAAGACAGAACAATTGATGAACATTAATTTTCCTCGTCAGAGCGAGTGGGCAAGAAAAAAATTAAAATTTTTTTCCTCACACGAGTGGGAGGGTGGAGCATGCACTGCCCTGAGACCACCTGACTGACAACCCCAACTGTGTATGCATTTGAGGGGATTGTGGAAGCCACGGGTAAGACAAACGAGTGCAGCATAAGCTCATGGCAATACAGTAAAAAAGCTTGTTACAAGACACATTCGAGGGACCGAGCAAACATGTCTCTTGTAACTAAGGTCTCTTGTACATGATGTTGCTAACATGGTGAACATAGGGAAACCAACCAAACCATTTTCATTCAAATGTCTCTTACGACCCAAGTGTCTCTTGTAACGAGGTTTTACTGTATAGTGCACACAATGCGTATCAAAGTAAGGTTCTCGTGATAACACGGGCAACTCTTTTCTCTTTTAAGATGGAATTGCGTAACTATCAGGCTCAGTTTCGCTGACCTCTCCTCTGCCACAGATGATCATTCAGGTGACTGGCTCCAAGAGAAAATGCGTTTGCTAACACGCACATACATCACACCACACCATCAAGGTCACCATCATGGTCATTACATAACTACCTGGGAACAGGGTGCAACACAACAAGCTTTTTATTGCAAACATTGGGGATATATTTTCCCTTCCCCTGGCTACCCTAGTGCAGCACTGGTGCTACACTGGTACACTCAGTGTCAGCTTAAAGAACACAGTTCCAGCGGATGCGGCTCTAGTGGGTGTACCCTAGGGCCTGCACTTCTGTGAAGAGGGAGAAAAAAAAAGGGGGGGCACCTTTTCGAACTGGTGCACACGGAAGATGCCGCGCGTGTCCCTCCCGTGAGATCCGACCTCCTGGCGGAAGCAGGAAGAGACTCCGGCGTATCGGATGGGCAGGGATTCGGGGGAGAGCCACTCGTCGCGGTGGAAGGCTGCAATGGGCTGCTCTGAGGTGGCAATCAGGTACTTCTCGTCCACCCCGCCGTCACCGCCTTTGCCCACCACCTGGGTGCCACAGTTAGGAGTGGGTGGGCGGTTTGGTTGTACACCCGGGTGACGAGGCATGCTTCAGTGGAAGGCGATAGAACGACCCGGACCAGCAAAGAAGAATACTTGTCAACGATGTGGGCTAGTTGGTTCGAACTGCGAAATATGGTTAAGTAGCACGGCAAAGGTAGAGACCACACAGGACTAGCGCTAGACATCAACTGAAATTTTTACAACACACATCAAAAGATATACAGGAACGGCGCGTGCGCGAACATGCTCAAAGCACAAAGAAAGAACCATGACAAGGTCAAGTGGTGCATTCTGTTATTCACGTGGCAAGTTCGCATTCAGATAATCAGGCTTTACGAGAAGACACTAATATTGCGCTGTTTTAAGGACCAAGCCAGCCGTGAACTGTTTGAAGCGTGGCGCATCATGAAAGGCGGTGATAAGTGTGTAAGCACGGCATCTATTAGTTTGTCAAAAAAATTACGCCCACCTCCCCTCGCGGGGACCCTGGTGTGATGTGACGTTGAGGGGGGTTCAAGCGCAAGCGGAGCGCAATCGTCGACCGAAAGGCCGCCGGAGAGCGGCACACCGGTTATATGCGCAGCGCGCCCGAAGGAGAAGAGACCGCGGAGAGAGAGAGAGAGAGTGCCGTGGCTATGACGCACCACAATCCAACACAATGCACTTTAATCCAATCCAAATCCAATCCAAGCCAATCCAATGCCCCTCGCGAGAGAGTGTTCACTATCGGAGAGGAGAGGGGGAGAGTGGCTGCGGACAACGACGGACACACGCGGACTACAACAGACGCACGCAGGAAGGACAGGGCCGCCGACAAGAGATGCTCTGAGCGTCGCATCTAAAAAAGAAATACATTATCTGAATGCGAACTTGCAACGTACATAACAGAATGCACCACTTGACCTTGTCATGATTTTTTCTCTGTGCTTTGAGCATGTTCACGCATGCGCCGTTCCTGTATATCTTTTGATGTGTGTCGTAAAAATTTCAGTTGATGTCTAGCGCTAGTCCTGTGTGGTCTCTACTTTTTCCCCGACTTTGCCGCGCTACTTAACCATGTTTCGCAGCAAAGCAGAACTAATGTTCGAGCCTTGATAATGGCACCACCACTAGAATAGACGCTGAGATGAAGTTTGCAACTGGATACTATTAAAGGACGACGATGAAAGGATGATGATGAAAGCACTCGTACACCATTTTGGCGCCACCAGTTGCCGTAAAGCATAATTAACTAATAAGAGCAATGCCACTCATTCAGTGCCAGGAAAAAAAAAAACCTGTCTAGAAGAGAAAGGGCAAACACTGCCCACATTACTTACGTACAATGGCGCAAGTCTTCGAGAGCATTCTGAGCAAAAGAAAGTGAAACACCGTGGCAATCATCAATGTACATAAATAAATTGTGGATTTATGATACAAAAAAAAAAAACAGAAAAAGAAGCCAGCCACTTAAGATAAGCTGGAATATTCAAGATACTTTAGTGACACCTGCTTGATAAGGGTGCAACCACAAAGGTTATTTGGAGCAATTTGGTTATTTGGAACTGAACTGTTCGGAGCAAATACAAGAGACGTGCTAAAATGGTCACAGCACTGATGTGCATAAATGCAGGTTCCACTGAGTTCTTTCATCGTCCATGTTTTGTTAACTTCTGTTGCATCTCTTCATAAACATTGCCAATAAAAAATTTCACTGCTCCTGTTCAAGTCAGTTTATTTATGAAACAGTGCCCCCAACCCCCCCTTTCTGCTACACTTGGCATATTCCCCAGCGAGATATCTTTAGTTCGAACACTTTTGGATTTTTCTCCTCACTTCTTCCCTTTTCTTTTTACCTTGAGCAAATATTTGTATGCATACACAATCAGCCAACAAGTGAATCTGTTCGTCTTTGAAGCTCTAGAGTAGCACAGAGTAGACTGCTAACTACATAGAGGTCACACGAGATTAGGTGCTTTCGGGACGCCGCTTTTGTGGGCGCCTTTTGCAGACTTCAGCTAGGACTGTGCTTTCACCAACAATAGCCAAGTAACGCTTTCACATTAAAACTCTCCAATGGCGTAGACAGAAAGTATAAAAAAAAACTGTGTTATCACTGGGTCTCCTCGCTCCCGAGCATTGGCTGACCTTTGCGCTAGTTAGCTCCAGCCAAAATCTGGCCAGAGATTTGCAACAGCACTGACCTGCTGTACCTACTTTTTACCTGAAAAGGGAATGAAATTTAAGGGCCTCTAGGGATCCCCCTAGGGAAGACAGGCGCACAACAGGCAGGCCCCGCCTGACATTTGAGTTTTAAGGGCCTCTAGGATCACCCTAGGGAAGACAGGCGCAACTGACAGGAAGGGCCCCACCGAACATTGATGTTTAGGGCCTCTAGGGATCCCCCTGGGGAAGACAGGCGCAGCAACCAGGAAGGGCCCCCGTCGACATTGAGTTTAAGGGCCTTTAGGGATCCCCTAGGGAAGACAGGCGCACTACAGGAAGGCCCCACCGACATTGAGTTTAAGGGCCTCTAGGGATCCCCTAGGGAAGAAGACAGGTGCACAACAGGAAGGAAGGTCCCACCGACCTTGTACAGCTCCTCGTCGAACTGTGAGAGCTGGGCCACCTCCTGCATGACCTCCTTGCGCATGAAGAAAGGCGTGTACAGCGGGGAGTAGCCCTTGGCGTGCAGCATCTGCAGCGACAGCTGCAGAAGGGCCTGCTCCAGGAACACCGCTGCATTCTGCAACGACGTGTGGGGGGTAGAGGGAGTCGATTTGATTTGATTGTAGGGTTTAACGTGCCGACGCAACGCAGGCAATGAGGCGTGCCATAGTGGAGAGCTCCGGATCAATTTTGACCACCCGGGGATCTTTAACGTGTGCCGAAATCTCAAACACACAGGCGTTTATGCCAAGACACTACAAAAATTTACAGTTGAGTTTTTGTAAGCCTGCGAAGACGTATAGTTAAAATACTTGTCACACAATTCTAACCCCTTCCAGTGTAATTTGCATGGTATGACGAGTGGCGGCGACACATGTATTTTGTTTTCGCTATTCTCTACCTTATTTTAAAAAAAGCTATGCATAAGAGTGGGAAAATTTGTGAGCTCGGCGAGCTAATCGATCGATCTAAAGCAATTTGTGTTTTGCCTGCAGTGTCCCTTTAACTGCAATAACGAAGCACCAATCTGCAGTTCATTTTCAAAACGGACACATGGCCCTTGTGACTCTTCTGAAATAGTGCTGTTCGTTAAAAATGCAGTGAATTAACACACCATGAGGTAGTAGCCCCGTCCACCGGCTGTGACCGCTCCGCGGTCGCCGTCCATGCCGTCGATCATCACGATCAAATCGACGTGCGAGTACTTCTTCTTCGTCTCCACATCACCGTGCGTCTTTATCACAGCATTCTCGTCCTGGAAGGCGACACCAATGGCAGGCGTCAATCACCACACCCAAGGAAACAGTTGTTCTTGGTGTTCACACTTATTGGCCATATCATGGTTCCCCGTCAGAGGGACACTCGTTTCTGACAACTGAAATGCTTTCCCCGCCTCCATACAATCTGGCCTCAGCGACGCCAAAAAGGGCTTCACTGCGCCGTAGATACTGCAGTGTATCAGAAAAATGGTATCAGCAAAATACATATTGCGAGCTAGCGTCTTCAGCATAATGCAGTTTGTTATCCCTTTTCATTTTTGTTCTTAACAAGTGCCATTAAGTAATACAGCTTCTGCTATCAGAGGTATCACTACATGTGGCTAAGCTCAGTCAAACGCGAGTAATCCAAACGTTTGATTCTGGAAATAATCACATGTAATCAAATGCTAAGGAAGTGACGGTGGGAGGTGGCACAAGTTACGGGACACGTTCATGTTGAAGCAATCTAACTGGCTCGCGATATGGCTGGGAAAATCGGGGCAGCTATGCACGGACCAAACCTGATGCCCAGTACGCCTAAGCAAAGCGCTCGTAGAGTGATGCAAACTATCAGCACCGCTGCAACACGAAGGCGGAAAAGGAAAACAAGTGGGACAGGGGGGGGATTCTGGACACTGCATTGCAGTGAATTAGTCGGCTAAACAGAGGTCACTCGTGCTTAAGCAAAGGTGTCTTAAATCCTAGCAGCCTCACAGTTTTATGTCAACTCTTTTAACCCTTTCAGACGCCGCTCGCTATTTCTCGCTACTAATTTTTTTTTGTTTCTATGCTATGTATCTCACCAAATAAGATGAATTGGCATATTACTGAGCCCAACACAATCTTACTTTCTTTTTTAGTCATGTACAGAATTGTGTGCCTAGTGTCACGGAGGTCAGGAGCATCAAGTAGCGCTGAATATTTCCTCATACGTATATATTTGTGTGATATGCACTGTTTCTATATTTTTTAGGGCCCCAAGCCTCTTGACAAAACCAGGAGAAAGAGCTGAAAAAGCTCCCCGCTGAGGCCGTCGCGTGCGTCACCTTTTTGTTTGTTTACGCTCTTAGTAATCTTACTGGCCGCAAGATGGCCATAAAATCTTCATTGTTAGACGAAGAATACAAAACTTATGCTAAACTATGCTAGTTTATGCTAAATTATGCTAGTGAAAACTTTCAGCTTTGGTATTTCCTTTTGTAAAAAACCGCAGGATTGAAATGTACACGGTTGTGTACACAACGTCTGAAAGGGTTAACTTAAATCTCTTCTTTATTTTTTTTATCCACCTTAAAGTCAGGTGTTGCTTTCTGCATTCCTGCGACAGACACCTGCTTCAGTCACAGAAACACTTCCACCGGGCCACCAAAACGTTTTTTCTTGTAACATTACAGGCCACATACCGTTACGCTGGATGAGAAATTTCTGTTCCTCTCAGTTTAACATTGTGGCGTAGCAAGAATGAAGGTGGAATATAGCCCCGCAAAGTGAGGGAATGAAAGGATTCATTAGGCAAACTTGTGCCTCTTCGAACTCAGCCTAGAATTACCTGCCCAGCACACCGCGAGTATACTGGCGTTCTTGCCCACGTGCTCTCTGCCCGTCCTCACGCACTCCAGAACCTCGAAGCTTTCCATTTGTCATTATCGTTTTTAAACATCTAGGCACACATGATACAATATTTCCCTCATTTGGCAATGTCATCATTTCGGCACCATTTTGAAAACCTAAACTAAGATGAATGGCTGTTCATTCGTGGTCACTGGCAAGATACCGTAAATTGCTTTCAAACTGCAGCATGTTGTAACATGAATATCATGCTTTTGTTTGAGAACGCTCACCTCGTCGTTGGAGACAACGCAGGACTCGTGGAGCCAGTTGCCCATCTCCCGAAGTGCCGCATTGCGTTCCGCTTCATAGGTCTCTAGGTCTTTTTCACACTGAACTATGGCTTCGTCGATAAGCACCCTGATACGTTTTATCTGATTAACAGTAAGGCTCTGGAAATAAAACAGCGACATACGTATCAGAATCGAAACATCAACAACTGCACGGAATTATATTCGATAAGGTGGATAACTACGCGAGTGGGTCCTGCAACATTTTTCCAGCAGTGAAGCATACACGAAGCCCTGAGATAGCAGCGCTCTATATTTTTGTGCATGACAGATTGCAGTGCATACAGCTAACAGAATGAGTTAAAAATTTAATCGAATATGTTTTTGTTAGCCTTTAAAACCATTTTCATTCTACGTTCCCCACAGGAACTGCGACATTTCTGGTTTTCTACATCTCCCAAATACTTCGTTGCTGCTTTGGACATCGAAGCAATCTATGAATCAGTCCCTGTAAGTGTCGATTGTGTTAAAAAACTTTGTTACGACTCACCTGCAGCACCTCTGAAGTAAGTTCACTCAGTTTTTGCACAACATCAGTCCGGTAGGTGGTCCCCTTCACCAACATTTTCTTTTTTCTGCGGACAAGAAACAGGAAAATATTGCACGGCCACTGCCATTGTCAATTGTACTCAGCTTGACAAGACAATGAAACCGTGGGGAGCGAGACCTAAGTCGAAGACAGTACTTAAATTGTTACCGTTTATGCAATACCAGTATGCCACGCGCTTAGGCGAAGTGCGGAACAGATCAGCGTTAGGAGAAAATGAAGAGTAGCTGTAACGTGACGACGGGAGCGATAAGTACGACGTAAACACATCCTCTGAGCACAGAACCAGCAAGAGTTATGCTTTCAACTAGCGGCAACACAAACGCGCACCTCTAGAAAATAAAGACGACAGGCATTCAAGCAGTAATATTACCTTCATTTTCTGCCCGATCTCCTTGCTGCATAGGTTTTTCAACTTGTTCCAGTTGTCAAGTTGATGCCTCACTGCGATAAAGGGAACGTGGCCATGAGACGTGAGAACAGGCACTTTCGGCACGTGTTAAAAAAGAAAAGAAACAAGACTTCAGGTGTTTAACTCGACGAGCTTTGGCGAAAGTGGCTGACGAAACACGGGGCCGTTGTGTCGCATGCAGCCGCCGTACGACGGGCAGTGCGGAAACGTGCTACGATCGCTGTCACACACTCGGAAGACTGAGCTCACGTTTTCGCCAGATTGTGTCAGCGTCGACGACTTTGTCCACGAGACCGGGGTCCTTGAACCGCCGCCGTTGGTTTTCCCGAATCTTTTCGGGGTCCCCGCCTTTGTCGGCGCGAAAAAGTTCCAAGTCTAGGACCATTTCTTCACGGAGAAATAACACGCTCGAGAAACGGGATCCGGATGCCGGCTTTCGAAGGCGTGGACTGTCGTGGAGCTGATGGAGAAAGCGGCCAACGCAAGGCAGGCATAAGTTTCGGTCGCACGGGGTCAGCACTTATTACACCACTATGCCCCATTTAACCGCATCGCTCTAGTGTTATTGCTCTAGTAGGTGCTATGTAACTGATAATTTCTCGATAATTACCGTGATAATTGACTGGAGACGGCAATTTTTATTAGGGTAAATTACTTCAGTTATTGCTTCAGTTTGGCCCCATTCGTAACGCTCTTTGGTGGCGCGAGATGTCTTCAGCCTTCTTTCATAAAAACTTTGCTTTCATGCGACGTTGTTTTTGAATGCGGCATGTATCAATCGTAAGTGAAACCACGTCGCCTTCGCGCACAAAAGCACTGAGCAGTGAAGCAAACCTTGTGATTGTCATTATGGGTATGTCGAACTTCGTGTTATTTGTGGATGTTTATCGCATGTGTGTTTTATGAGCTCAGGCACTCGCCTGTGCGGTAACTTCTACTCAAAGGATTACCTATGTGCGCGCTTGCGTTTGGCACGCGCGCTAAACAGCTGTGCTTGTAAAGTATTTCCGGTTGCTGTTGTACTGTACTGAGTGTACTCCCGCTTTCCCCACCTAGCTTTGGCTGCCTCATCAAGGGCCGTCCTTTTTAAGTTTTACAAGCGGGTCACGAGGTCGCTGCTTCGTCCGTCCGTCCGAAAGATGTCCAGCCCGAGCTCGACGAACGGTAACCTGGTCGCCGTGTGCCAAGTGACGTCCACGTCCGACAAGGAGGCCAACTTTGAAACGTGCTCGCAACTTGTCCACAAGGCCCACGAGAGGGGAGCCAAAGTGAGCTCTTCATCATTCACCACACCTACGCGCGGCTTGTACTAAACGACCACCACGTACTACAGTAATTTGAAAGTCGTTTGCACAGATTGCACCGCACGAAAAGGCCGCCAATCTTGCACACGTAGCAGGACCTAAATTTGTGTCGGTGGAGCCTAATTTTGATAAAATTTCGGCCTGTCACACGTTCGTGAAATGGATGAAATCATTATTTTGCAGAATTTAAGGGAAGAAAACGAGAATATCGAAAGTGCTGCTTGTTTGATACTGAGTGATATAAGCTTTGCACACGAATGATCAGTCTTTTTTATCACAGTTTATTCATATGACCAACCAAGAATTATTCTCCCATGCGTGGTGCACGTGTGTACCGATCGTTATTGTGTGAGTGTAGTATCACTCGTTACAGTAGACAGAAGGGTACGAACAATAGCGTGCGTCCTTGCCAATTTAGTTGTCGGTCTTCCCCTGAGTGAACGTATAATGTGATATAATGTATTGATTAGAGGAAGGTGGAACAGAACTCTTATCCGGGCCTCCTCAACAGAGGC
Organism: Haemaphysalis longicornis; assembly: GCA_013339765.2. Lineage (NCBI taxonomy): Eukaryota > Metazoa > Arthropoda > Arachnida > Ixodida > Ixodidae > Haemaphysalis > Haemaphysalis longicornis. The sequence continues at coordinate 53,511,105 of CM023457.1, forward strand.
AACGGCATGTCATTTCGAGAAGATTGAGGTGTAGTGGTATAAGGAGCGTGGGACACCTTGAGAGGGTGCGCTGTGCTCTGTCGTGTCAGCGTACGACCGGCTGCGCTGCCATCCTGCGGCACGACAGGTGGGCCACAGCCGCCAACAAGACAGGCATTTGCTAAGGTGAACAATATACGCCAGCAAGCTGAATTGCACTGTATCGACAGCTCCGGATTTTTTTTGGCACAAATGAGGAAAATGGCATGAAATTTCTCAAGGGAAAGCATGTTTTTGACGCGTCTGAAAATGCGATGCCACACCGAACTGCATTGTCAAAAGGCACTGCAAACGATGAGTTAACCACGTTGTAAACCCCCACAAAAAAGGAGCGTTGTGCTGTTGCAATTCATGTTTTCGACCACTTTTGATTGAACGTTAGAGCTGTCCACATGTAAATGGTAGTGCAACTGCATCAAGCAACACCCGTCTGACATCAGAAACCGGACAAAAAGCAAGCGTTAACGCAGAATGTTTCATTCTTGCCCTCCCCCCCTGCACTTATGAACCAACACATGCTTACCTCAGAAAGAAAAAAAAAAGGGACAAGCTTATGTTTTGAAGACATTATCTTAAAGGGGCACTGACACAAAATTTTGAAGGCGAGATAACTTCGGAGATAGATTGGTGGGAACACATATACATCATCTGCAAAATATCAGCAGCGAATACAGCCTAGAACATATTTAAAATCAATTTTAAAGTGTGCGAAACGCAACCGAGCAGCCAGCAGAGGACCACGCGCAATCGACATCCCGAGGATATTGTGTAAATAAACAACATCTAAACACGTCACGAGTTTGTGTTTGCCGCTTCCGCACTGCCGCCGTTTTTGCCGGCTCGCTCGGCTCGCCGCTCCAATCGGAGGGCCGGAGGGCGGAGCTTCTGCTTTCGAGAACGAACGACCCGATCGCTGGCGGCGGAGGCGCCGTGATTTCGTCAGCTAATCGGGCAGCTGGCCGCCACCAAAGTTCTACAGCGATTCCAGGCACTCTGTTTCTATTACTGTTTATTACCATTGGATGCGAAAACTCGCCGTAGGCACGAAAAGCCCACTGCCCGCACGGTCGCTGTGCAGGCGGCGGCCACGGCCGCGAAGTGGCCCAGGCCGGCGCAGGTAGGTCGAGTGATAGCTTGTTACCGCTGCACGAAATTGTTCCCAAGTCCCGACCATGGTGACTTACATGAGAAAGGAATTAATGATGCGATGGCGGGTTGCATTAAAAATTGTCATCCGCACCGCTTACGAGAGCGGCACTCGAATATCCGCCGCAGTGCTAAGCCGAACACATCTGTAGGCGGACCTGTAGGCAGACCGGCCGGCTGCTCCCAGCGCGCGTCTTGCCACCCACCGTCTCGAGCGTCGCGCGTCGTTCTTTAGCCGCGGTAGCATTTGCACTCGCAGCGCCTGCGTCACATCCACGGTCGCTTTTTAATTAAGCGCCTCACGAGATCAGTACGGGGGGGGGCATTCGCAGAAACTGCAGTCGATGCGGATTCGACAGTGCTACGGCGGCTCTGCTCTGTGATATCCCTCCGACGGTCACGTGGTCAGCTTTGTTCACACAAAATCCACAAAATCCATCGTTTCGCGGCACTCGCTGAAACCGAAACTGCGACTGACCGCATTGAAAATGCCTCTAATTAAACAACCGTCGCACGCTGAAGCAAATGAGGTTTCTACAGGTTATAAGTAGGTCACTAGCTACTTATCGCAACAAAAAAAACAAGATGCAAAATTTTTGTGTCAGTGCCCCTTTAACAAATTGGCCGGTTGATATCAATGACACTGTCGGCGAGAAAGGTGTTTACTGCACGTGGCAGTAACCTTGAAAAAGGTGGCTGTTGTATCCTTCAATGTTGTACATCCGCCACGTGCACTTTGCACTAAAAATGGAATCAACCCTTCTGTACCACTGTTCTTGTATTTGTTCACATGTGTGCACAGAAGCTGTTCCTGCTGTTCTTCCTAGCACATTGCCCTTGGGCAAAACAAAACGTTATGGACGGACAGCAGGACAGGTGACGAGCACTTTTCCGATTTTGCATGGATCACTTTCAGCGGTGAGTTCGCTGAACTAGGCTGTCAATGTTGGTGATCAACAAACAGTTCACATTTTATTAATTTTGGCAGCTGCAGTGAGCGATAAAAAAAATGCGACAGATCCAAAAATCTCTGCAATGCTGATCCAGCGCAGTATATTAGAGCAAAAAAAAAAAAAGGAAGGAAGGAAGGAAACAGGTAGCAGTTTGCAGTACTCAACAATACATGTGCACATCAACACATGGGTGTTGCATGTTAAAAAACGTTAGCTGCAGGAAGTGACAGAAAGCCATGATGTGACTTCAGGAAAAAAAAATTAGCACTGGCTTAGCTCGGCTATGCCAGGATATACATAGCGTGAACTAAGGTTCAGCTGGTTATTCTTAGCTTTCCTGGTTGTATAGGATTTGCTGATTATCATGCTTACTGCTGCTAAAACGATTTCCAATCCAATCCAATTCAATGCTCCTCACGCTCGCGCAGCACGGCCTTTCAAGGTCCACGCGAAATGGCTCAATCTCGGCCAGTGTAGCTTACGCTACAAAGAAAAAAAAAAATCCCACACTGCACAAGAAGAGAAGGCGACATTCATGCTCGTAGTCATCAATAAAATACTCTCTCATTTGCCCTGCCCAGAATGGTTAACAAGATTTCGAAATGTGAAAAGGATTACCTGATAAAGAGCAAATACAGGAAACATATTGGCAGTTACAACCGGATCCCCCAGCAAAAACACACGTTCGATACCCGGCCGCCGCGGCTGGTTTTCGGATGGGGGCAAAAAGCAAGAAATGTTCGTGTGGTCGAGGCTTCGGCGCATGTTAAAGATCCCCAGGTGGTCAAAATTAATCCGGAGCTCTCCACTGCAGCGTGCCTCATCGCCTGCGTTGTGTCGGTGCGTAAAACCCTACAATCAATCAATCATCACCGGATCCCCAGTATTCAGTTATCCGAAGCGTTTTGCGTTAGGTCGGCAGGAAAACCGTAGGCGCGTATGATGGAAATCTTGGATCTGTCGATTGTCTGCCCCCTACGAAGTGTGCACTGTGTATTATCCTTTTCGCTGGCTACCATTCGGTTCCATCGGGTCCATATTAAACAAAGGACAATTTACACCCAGTCTTCCGCACATGTACATACATTGAAATGTGAACCAGCACTGCCTTCACGCGATGCACACTGCATGTCCGTCGTGTTCGGTGGTCATGAAGGGATGGACATGCTAAAGAGAAAAAGAACTTTGTTTGTTTCTAGAGGAGAATTGGAGTAAGTATTTGCACAGTCAACACATTTCTCGCGCACACTTTGAAGCCGTCATCACAGCAAAACTACACCACGTTGCGTGTGTGTAGCTGCCCGCCTTGTAGTTTGGGAAGCACCCACGAGATGGCGCAGCAGTCTTGTTGAACATAGAGTGACTAGATGAAGATGAGGTTAAGCGTAGCTTATTTAGTGGCTCTAGTTGCACGGTTCCTATATGCGTTTACGGATACACCTAGAGCCACTAAATAAGCTATCTAGTGGCTCTAGATGCACCCATTGTGGTGTTCTGTGCACATGTTCCTCCCAGTTCTCTATAAAAGGAGTTGTGGTGGAATTGCAAACCAGGTTTGAAAGGAGCAATTTGTGAAAACCACTTTGTGCAGAATTGCCTCTGAATCATTTAGGCATTGATGCGAGGAGATTTCTTTGCGGGTAATGACTGGCATAGTTTACCTCATGCTACACATTGTTGGCAAGCATGCTATAAAGGGATAAAAAGATATGTGTGCAGAACCTCCTAAATAGCAAAACCTTAAAGGGAGAAACTGCAGCTCTGCACAAAATCTACAAGGAAGCCATTCCAACGAACATTCATTAAAATGACAACGCTGCCAAATCATTTTGTCACTCGCTGTTGGTATTATTGATATGGCCACGCGCTGCGGTTTATAACATTAAGTGCAACCTGTCATAACTTGTGCAACTGCTCTTTTTCTAGGTGGTATTTTTACCGGAAGCCGTAGACTTCATAGCGGAGAAAAAGGCTCAAACGTATGAACTGGCGGAGCCACTAGATGGCCCCATCGTCACCAAGTACAAAGAACTTGCGAAAAAGCTGAGCGTGTGGCTGTCACTGGGTGGTGTGCACGTCAAGGTACGCTTGATATTCTCTGACTGGAGTACTACTCATTCTATTGCTTTGAAGCATGTCTGTTTTCACCAGTGGCATATCCCGGGCAGGGCGTTTCGGCGGCATCAGAATACCCCCCCCCCTCCCTGAAGTTTTCTGAGCACTACCTCCTTTTTCCTTTTGCCCCCTTTTTTCACCTGTGCTATCTACACACCAAATTGATATATATATATATATATATATATATATATATATATATATATGTACTATATTTTAAACACTAAAATAAGATGAATGGAATCGGTTTAGTGAAGGCGTAAAGTGACTAAAATTTTGTTGGGGCGCAGGATCTTTTTTGGAGGAACAGGGGGGGGGGGGGGGGGGGGGGTAGTTTGACGGCGTATAAACACCCCATGAAAAATATTCTGGGCAACGCCACTGGTTTTCAGTAAAAGCTGAATTGGAGCCTGGTGACGAAGTGATAGGCATTACGTTGTGTTTAATGTGCCGTTTGCTTGTCACGCAATGCAGATGTTGATGTTCCAGTGATAGTGTCAGACACAGACCATCGCCTCCTCTATTTTTACAATGCCAGACGCATCAGCCCGGACCGGCCAACCAAGCCCTCTCCTTCTACTCCGGCCACTCGCTCCCCCGATCGGTAGCCTTCCCAGCGCTTCAATCATGTGACCAGTTCAGCTTGGGGCGACGCGTGGTGGAGAGCGGCAACGTTGGCAAAACATGCTCCGGCGTGGCTCTGAGCTTTCTAGCGCTGGCGCGAGTGCCATTTCTTGGACACTCTCAACCATCGGTTGCCTTGGCAACAAGGCACAAGCCGCTCTCAAAGTCGGTTACGGTTGCGTGATCCCGGTTCAGCTCGGGGCCCCACCTCGCGACATGTGGGCACTGCAGGCGTACCACTCACTCTCATTGGGAAGCGCGCAATGCGTTTGGCATTGTAAAAATACAGCACAGATTCTAGCCAGACACTATCAGACACTATCAGCACAGATTCTATGACACTTTGTTTCATAAAGAAATATGGTATAGGTGGCATTTATCTCAGAAATTTCAACGCCACAGACGTGTAAATACAGTTTGAATTAGGCAAAGCCAACGAAAGCTCGAACTAACGAAGTTGGCAAAATTTCAAGCCAAGTCGATTCATATTGCGCATATTCTGCATATTACACAGAATTTATTCTGCTTAGCAACACTGGTCATGACATTTAAATTGTTGGCTTATTAATCGTTCACATTTTCCACACAGTTTTCAGCAACGACTTGTGCGATGATGTCCCCGTGCGTCAAAGCATCATCGCGGTATAGGTCAGGACAGCACGATTGACCAAACTAGCATCTTGCACAATTATTCCTTCGAGGTTTCGGTGTTTCCATATACAGTCGAGCCCGCTTATAGCGAAAACATTGGGAAACTGAAATCAGTTTGTTATATCCGCTTTTCGCTATATCTGGACGCAAAATCTATGTATACAAATTGTAATGGGAAATGAAGACTTGTTCGTTATAGCCGCTATTTCGTTAAAACTGGGTTCGCTAGAAGTGGGCTATACTGCAGTTGTGATATTCCTTGACTAGGTAAGGCAAACTGATATTGTTACCGTTAACGAACTGGCTATTGGCATTCATGTGCAATTTCAACAACTGGTTGGGGAAAAGTTGTTTGCAGGAAATTACAGGTTTATAACTCATGCACCCTGAGGAAGCAGGAATTCAGTTCGTTTTGTCCTGAATTTCAAACTGTCGAGGTGCGAATCAACAAGTTTTCACCATGCTGGTTGGGTGTAGTGGGGCGTGAATCTTGCTGATGCACCCATTTATGCATTTTAGACACTCCTGCTATAGTATAACCACGTCCTACATTCTGGAATAAAGATATGCTGCACAGTCTGTTATTCACCTGAACTTTATCAAAAAAGAAAAAAAATGATACGGAGGCAACTGAGTAAGATAAAGTTGTAGTTTAGTCATCTAAGCAGTCTCTCATTGCGAGTGTTTTCGACTCTGAAAAAACGACATTACAGGACCCCAGCGGACCTGACAGCCGTATTCACAACACGCACGTTGTCATCGATAGCAACGGAGGCATTGTCGGGACGTACAGCAAGGCTCATCTTTTTGATGTTGACGTCGGAGCTGTAAGGCTCCGGGAATCGGACTACACCATTCCGGGTTCGCAGATTCCAACACCCATTCCGACACCCGTTGGGAAAGTTGGCCTGGGAATCATATCCTTTTTTTTTTTTTTAACATTGAGCAGCTTGTGTTTTTGATGGTGATGTGCAACTGTGTTATGCCAGTGTTCAATACAGTGCTTTGAAGTACATACAGTGTAATGAAATTTCAGATGTATTTTAAGGAAAAAAATCTCGCGGAGCGAACTTCGAGCGAACCTCCTCGAGTGTGAAATGTTGCCATCTGTAGTACAAACCCAAAGTGTGAGTGCTGATAGAGTGATAATAAGGCACTATTAACATCACAAGGTTTTACGTTGCTGTTTCGAGCACGATGCCGGTCTGCAAGATAAAATTAAAAGGAAGCACGTTACTGGGCTAAACATGCAAAGAGGTGTGTGTTCTCGTTTGTGGTGACCGCGATCTAAACATCATGCCTTGTGAAGAGAAAATAATCAAATTTTTGCTGGTAATTAAATGATGAATGTGTTTAGGGACGTTATTATTATTATTATTATTATGGCAAATGCATTGTACAAGAGACGAATGTGTGTTTGCATGAAGCAACGCACTGATGCATGCGAGAGTCAATGCTTTCACGGCCAAACTTGTCAAAACTATATCTTGGGTACTTCCAACAGTAGAAGGTGGAACCTTGGAGTTGTGTTTCGTTATCAACTGCCATAGCACTGTTACATAGGCCGACGTTTTTAAAAGGGCCACGCAGACTGAACATAAGTTTGGTTCATTCAAAAGATTGCCTCATTAGAATCATGCTGATACCACTTTTAATGCACACGTCGCTCAAATAAAGCTATATAATGAGGAAAAAAGTGAATGGCCATGCAGACCACTAGCTCATTTCCTGCAACAGAACCTATGATGTCATATGCGGCCAGCTGTGCGACTGGCTGAGGCCGGCAGAGGCAAATGCAAAATTAGGCAGGGCTTATAAGCTTGCCGAGCGAGCTATTTGCGCTTAAAGGTATTGCATGTTCATTTTACAGCAGCAAGAATGGTGGGGTAAACAATGAAAGTAACGAAAATATGTCTGAACATAGAAGTGCCAATGCGCACTGCAGTTGGTACTGGGCGCACGATGCTTGTTTTAGCTGCACAGGACTGCATGGCTCTGAGGTTGTCTCATACGACACTGTCTGACTGACATAAGCAATGTTGTCTTACGAGACCCTGTTTGCCGAGCATACCCCATGTTTCACGAAACGATTACTTTCTGCCGTAACAAAAACAAGCCTGATGCAAATACGGCCAAAAACAAAGGAATGGCGGACAACGGTCTGCGGCTGAGTATGGTAGCAACCACGGAGAAAGAAGTATTTCAGGAGGAGAAACTGCTGCGCTGGGACAGCGCGGGCGGGCGGTGCGTTAATGTCACTGTCGGGCGAGGAGGAAATGCAGCTTGCGGAGCAGCGCAACAGATGGCGCGTCAACCGCGTTGCCATATTTTGCACGCTCTTCTATGGACGCGACGAACAAAAATTGTAGTGTCACAGAATATATTGTAAAGATTGCCAGATTTCTTTCTGTAAAATAAATAATTACAAGTGCTGGACATTTTAGCAGCAGTTATTAACAAATACTGCCCTATTACATGCCGTACCGCGCTCGAAACGAAGTACTAGAAGGAATCCCGGAGCAGACGACGACTGCCGACACCGCCTCCTCGCCACGAGATGTTCACTCTCACCGCTCTCGCCTCTGGCGGGCGTCTGCCCATTGCGGCAGCCGCCTATGCGCCGACTGACCTTGAACCGGTGAAGCTCTTCGGAAAGCGCGCTGCGCGGATTTTCCCTTTGGCGCCTCGCGACAGAGGGCGCGTCGGTGCCGTGCCTAGCGCAGTGACTTTATCGCGGCGCCGGAGCAAGCCCTGTTGCGCCTCCTGAATAATTCTTGCTCCGTGGTAGCGCCATCTGGGATGACTGACGGCAGGCAAGACTGCAGAGCCTAATGACACACTGGGAGTTCGTTTGAATACCCACCCTTGTGACTTCATGACAGATGTCACAAAAACACACGATTTGGCGGGAGAATCAAAATTTTAACCTAAAATGATTGATTTCTCAGTGAGTATGGCATCGTTTGCTGCCGGACAAGCACTGGGGGCACTATAAAACACGAAATCTTTCGAATAAACGAAAATGTATTTTTTGTCTGCCTGGCCTTGACCTTCAAGGCAGAGGTAGCAGTGGCCTTAACGAAAACCAATGCTTTTTTTTTTTCTGTTGTTTGTCACCGTTGCCTGTTTCTGGATCGAACTCTGTGCATTGTTGTAGGGCACGATTTGTCACTTGCCACAACTTCCTCTGAATTCTGTCGCTGTCGTCATACATTCCTATTTTTTTATAAAATCTCTCTGAATTTGGGTCTTAAAGGGGTACTGACACCAATTTTCGGCGATAATATATTCGCTTCCTTGGCTCAACAGATTGCCCTGGCTTAAATATGGGCGGCCTGCGACGCGAATAGCATACTTTAATTGGATCTCATTTATCGCGCCGACGGAACAGCACACGGAGCAGCACTCAGCAAATGAACATCGGCGTGACATCATCCCGTGGTAGCCAAAAGAAGTGACGCGGATAGTGCTCGTCAAAAACTCGTGACGTCACTTCACGCGCGCGGCCCCGCGAGCGGCGATCTGGCGCCGGCGCATTCACAAACGGGTGCACGTAGCCAGAGCTACTGGCATAACCGCTGCCCAGAAAGGCGCTATTGGCAAAAATAAGGTTCTACGCACTGGAAAGGAAGCGATAATATAGCTCGTGAATCGCAGTAAGAATCGCCGTCAGGCTTTTGTTGAAAGCGGTCATCGAATTTCTGCCGCAATGGTGGGCCCTAGCACCTTCAGGCAGCTCTGGCATTTCAGCTCCGCCTGTGGCGCGGGGGAATCGAAACAACGCCCCCACCGGCCTCCGCAGTGTTTTGACGTCCGCACAAAGCGGTGAGGCATGCCGGGATTCTGTCATATTTGCTTTCCGCGATGAAAGCGCGGGAATTTGAAACAAACGATTTTCAGGCCGTTCAATGTAATTATTATCGTGCACTGAAGTATTTAAAGTGGTTTTTCGGGTTTCGCCAGACCAATTAAGCATCGATAAAAGCAATAAAAATGGATCTAAAATTTTTGTATGACCTGCCTACAGTGCCATGTCTTACTCCCCCTCCTCACTCTACTTTTCCTTGAGCCACTGTCCACAACCCATTTCCCTTTCCGAAAATCACCGTGGTCTCTCTTCGTGCTAAGTCACGCGAATGCCTGCACCCGCCCCTCGTCCTTAACGGAAGACCCCCAAACTGCTATGACCTGCGGTTCCCCGAGTTTGCCCTCAGCCTGACCAAGATGGGGGCCGAGATCCTGACCTACCCTTCGGCCTTCACCGTGCAGACTGGGATGGCGCATTGGGAGGTGGGCCCCACTTTGTGCCCCACTGAGGCCTTGCATGCTGTCATGCCTGTTTGTGTGCAGAGTGTGCTTTGCGGCAGCACAGCGGAGATGAGACACAGTGCCATCATATAAGCAAAGCTGGACAAATCAATAGTGGGTTAAGGAGTTGCACATCCTACTTGTCTCTTAGGCAGACAGCACATGTGGTCAGCTTTTGAATTTGTCTTAGGAGTAGCTCGAAAGTTACCCTGTAGACCGTGACTACCGTGAAGAAGGTACGAGCGCAGGAAAGCAACTGTCGCTTAATCTTGAACGTTTCATGTTATGGTTAGGTGCTAGCAGAAGCTGGAGTACTAGCTGTCAGCGTCTACTGGTTAAAGTTGTCAATTTTCATGGGGTAAAGAATAGCTGCCAGTCTGCCTGATTGGAATTAATTCGTGGCGAGATTTTCGCGCTAAACAAACGAGAAATAAGAAAGGACATACAAGTGGGAGTGCATCCAACAGCTTGTTTATCTTTTAAGAAGCAACACTCCTATAATGTCCAGATCTGCGCATTACATTTGAGGAATAAACATACACGTGGAGCAACAATAGTAGTGCCACTTTTTAAAATCTTAAATGGCAGTGGATGGATTCGATTCCAACGTTCAAATTCCTGTTTCACCCTTGAACACACTTTTTTTTTTCTTTACTGAAGAATCTACCTTTATGCCACAGCTTGCAGCTATCCTTTTTTAGCCCGTGAGAAAAGCCACGTACATAAAGGATAACAGACTAAGGGGCGCATATTTTGATTGAGGTTGCTGTCACCTTTCATGCAATACCATCATCATTGTCATGTACCACCATGGCCATGTAATTCTGCGAGTTTTTTCAGTAGAAATTTGCCTTTTTTCTTTTTTTCTTTCTTGTGGGCTTCCTTGTTCACAGCTGGTTGCATGACAATGAGTAGATTGCTCTGGTTGTCATATCAGGTGTAAAGAACAGTGGAAAGCAAACATATCACCATGCTTGCACTTATTCTTGTTTGTTTTTGTTCTCCGATGTCGCTTTTGCAAACCGTAGGTGATGATGCGCGCACGAGCTATAGAGAACCAGTGCTACGTCGTGTCCGCTGCTCAAGTGGGCCAGCATAATCCCAAGAGGTCATCGTACGGCCACGCACTGGTGAGTTGGTGGGCAAGCATTGCGGCATTGCGATGGTGCTTAGGACGTGTCTTTGGTCTTGCCAGCTATGGTACTTTTATAGCATTGAAATACAACAGCCGCAGCTCTCAGTTGTTGCACTTTACTAGCCAGAATGGGACGGCATTCTTCACAAGCTGCTTTTCTCCACTACGAAGAAGAAGGACTTCCATTTTCGTGCAATATTACAGGCAGCCAGTTTCCTTGCCATGCTGTTGCTCACTGTGGCCAATAGAACAGCGAAGCACAAATTGTTGTTGAATGGAGCTCCGCTCCATGCAAGAGATACCAAACTGTTGTGCCGTTCGGCAACGTCTTGTATGGTGCAGTTGATTAACGTGTAGCTGATGAATACATGAAAGCATTTATTCATGATGAATTAATGAAAGCTGATGAACAAATGCGTGTTTAGGACATATTAGTTGAAATTAAGAAGACGAAATGGACGTGGGCAGGGCATGTTATGCGAAGGCAAGATAACAGAGTGGATCCCTAGAGGAGGCAAGCGTGGCAGGGGCCGGCGAAAGTTAGGTGGGCAGACGATGAGATCACGAAGTTTGCGGAGATAAATTGGTCGCGGTTAGCACAGGACCGGGATAATTGGAGATCCATGGGAGAGGCCTTTGCCCTGCAGTGGGCGTAGATAGGCTGGTGATGATGGTGAATGTGTGACAGGCTGCACCTTTCACCAGGTAGCTATACTGCTACAACTCCCCGTGGCGGGTATAGCTCCGTTAATTGTTCATAAACTGGATTGGGAAACAATGAGATTGCATGTTCCTTTTCGTGTTCCTTTGGGTGTTCCTTTTTGTGCCCCACCTGTTCTAAGCACAGAAAAATGAAAATAATTATTTTTAGGTAGAAAGTTCATAGCAGGCTGTTTCTGGAATTGACTCTGAGAGGATACTCAGTTTAATTGACATAGTGCCGGAGGAGACTTTTATCGGTACTAAGATTTTTCTTGGCAGCTGCAATTTGTACTCCTTCTGGGAAAAAAAAAGAAAAAAAAAATCGGCCACTTTCGTTGTTGAGATGCGAAGGTGGAGGAAGCAGCGAAGCTGGTGGTCTTCACTAGCTTTAACTTGGCTTTTCTTACGTGTGCCCATCTTATCGGTACATCGCACACTTAATTCTGCTGAGCGCTTGTCGTCTCTCTCAACTAGGAGAACACCCGCACGTCAGAGCTTACATCATCACTAGGCGCAGCCAATCCCCTACATGCGCCTCCCCATTTGAACATCTGCACCGTGACGTGCACTCCCCACACCTGCTTCTTGCCTCCTCACCACTTTCCCTCACATTTCTTGGCCTAGCATTGACACCTTTTAAACTCTATTGCATTTGGAATGCTGACATCATGAAGTGGCGGCAGCGGCACGGCGGGCGCGGACGTACGCGCTGAAACAATTTTTTTCCGCCTTTTTTCATGGTGTCCCACTAGACGGAGCCAAAATAATACAACAAAAATACGTTTTTCTGAGTTGTGGTGATATTTGGATGAGGTAGGAAAGCAATTCTCTCTGTGGTGTGTAAGCATTGTTCATATGGTAGTGATATTTGAATGAAATACGGCAGAATCTCGATGATACGAATCTCGCGGGACCGCAAAAAATATTCGTGTCATCTGAAATTCGTATGAACCAACACAGACCAAAAAATTAAGCGCATAAAAAAAAGTGTTCATTGATTTTCTGATTTTCGTCGCGCAAAGAAATCCATGATGTTTTTCTGCTTTTTTTAAGCCCTCCAGCCATCTTTTCTGGACTTCCATCTCCTCACTCGCGGTGCCCAAGCTCACTACACGCCACAATGGTCAAGGCGTGAACCGCATGGTGCGTTTTCGCACACGACTCCTGTGCATCGACGTTGCACGTGCGATCGCGCATGCGTCGACGATTCCGCGCCCGCGGCAGCTTCTGCCTCGGTCAGAAAATGACGCGCGATGCGCGCGGCAGTGGGAGGAGCCTGACGACTTGCGCCAATGCGAAGACGCACGCCTCATGGAGGCAGTTTCGAAGCGCTCGAGACAGCCGGCTGGCTCCGCCGGAGATGTTTAAGCTTACCACCTTGGCAGATATTTCAAGGGCACTTTCACTAGCGGCGCGGATGATGTTTTATAATACTGTTTTCGCCCGCATTATCAGCTCTTTTACCGCACAGGCAACTTCGCGTGTGCCTTAAGTGGCATTTTAAAAAGCAGTTGGAAGCGGCTCGCTAGAGCACTCCGCACCACTTCCCGGCTGAAGCCGCCACCACCGGCCATGCCGCGCGCAGCGTGCGGGTGGTTTTGCGGCACATTTTTGCAAGTAGAAAACAACAGCTCGGCTGTTCCTGGAGAAAGAGTGACAAAGAGGTGCGAAAGAACCTGTAAGTTGCCGTCGCTTGCTCGCTCGGCAGTTCGGCACTTCGCCAGCTTGTTCGTATCAACCGGCGGGCTGCGCAGGTCTGTTCGTAACAGCTGAAATTTTGCCCTTTGCAAACAATGCCATTTCGCCAGGACTTCTCTGAAATTCGTATCATCCCGGAATTCGTATCATCGAGATTCCACTGTACAGTCATGTAGCGGAAAAACGTAGTGAGAGCGCACTATATTTTACTGCAGAGGATAAGTAGTGCCGCAGCACACCGTGCACGTCAGTTTGTTGCCGGCGCATGTGGCCGCACGGCCATGCACGTTGTACTGCGGTTGCATAGTTTCCTCACTGTGCCGGGTTCTCTTATTGAAATTGTGAATGTCAGCCGTGCTGTGGTGACGGTGGAAACTTGAACCAATAGCCTCTTCTTGAATTCACCGTGCCAAACAAGTTCTGAGTCTCCCTCAGTGCCCCGAAAATTACGACTGAAATTGCAAAGTGCGCGTTTTCAGATTTTTTCCAGTACGAGGAACTAGGCAACAAATGGTTGCTGCGTAGTTCATAATGGACTGTTCTGTGTTTCATATAGTAATGGGACGGAAGTTTTTGTTACCGTTTAGATACATAACCAAGAATCGACGAATGAATTTCGTGAATCAGTTATCTTTGTTCCCGTTTACTACTGTGCTGTAAATAAAGTGCTGGAAACTCGACGAATGACGTTTTCAGGCGCTTGCTGTTTCTTTTCAGCAGCCACGCTTTTTCGGCAGTTCGAAGGGGGGAAATGTTTTAATGTGTGAGGTTTACCTGTCAGTGCATATTTGCAGCTGTACATTTTCCCGTTTAGGTGACGGAGGTCGCCTGTTCATTACTTCACAGTGCATGCTGAAAGCACTTTTCTGCAGCGATCAGGCGCCACCTCCTCCTCCGCTCTGTGACTTTGCTACCGCCTTCACGGCAGCAGCTTTAAAAATCTAGAGGGTGTTGCTAGCATTTTCCTCCTCTCCAATTTGCTGCGCCGAGTTTCAAGCAATGCCCGGCATGACTCCCCACCCAAGCACGTGCGTTGCGACCACAACCGGCTTTACAGATAGCGATCTGCCCGTAGCAGCTCGTGACAATAGGAGCCAGTGTGGCGAAAAATCGCTGGGTAGGGACGCACACTCCGTCGCTAAGTATTCCCCAACCTCACCAGTTTCGCTTCACTCGCGGTGTGACCTACGACTGCTGGCATAAAATGTAGGGGTCGTATCAGTATATACCAACCATAATGATCAGCACACCTATATTACTGGTCAGCACCTGGAATTTACTGATACGTCTGGATCCAATTCGCAGCTGTGCAAAAGTTAACGTACACAACCATACCACACTGGTATTCTATCTGCCTGCTCGACTAGCATTATTAATTGCCGAGAATTTCCGATCGTTCAAACGTTCAGAACCTTTACCGACTTTGTCTTTACTTCGAGGAGCTTTCTTTTTGAGTGAAGCTGGTCTGCGCACGTACAAAATTGGACAGGAAAGACTCGAATTTGTGTAAGGCTGGCCCAACCGAGCCATTCTGAGCGTGGTAGCGCCATAATTCTTGCGCGCAAACAAACGCTTTTTTATTGAAGGGAGTGCTAGCTGGCGCAAACTTTTTCATGGGCTGCGTCTCGTTCACATTAGTTGTGCCACACTTGTAGCCGCTTCCTCGAGGTGGCTTGGCAGTTCAAGAAATAGGAAAGTTAGGTATGCGACTGTTAACCCCGGTCAGGGCCCACGATAAGTACTGTTCACGCAGTTATTTCAGGAAATCTTTTTGAGACACTGCCCACGTACCAAAGCAAAAGGAACCATACAAAATGGAACTGCCTTTGCCTGGCGGCTGCTGGCCCTTCTCACCTATCGCAACTATGTCATCGGGTTCACTGAAAGTGCGATGTAAAAAAGGTGCATTGTTGTGAAATGAGCTAGTGAAAGCGTTTGTTTTTTCTGGGTTTGTTGCCCAGTTTTCTGCTGATGACGACTATATATTACACCACCGACAGCATACTGGCTGCAGCTACTTGTCGTACGATCATTATCCATGCTGCTGCGACACTGCCTCGACTGAAGCTGAAGGCCAACCAAGACTGCAGGCGCGATTTCGCTGCTTGCGCATTTATTTGTGTGTTTCTTTTCATGATGCATGTGCTGCGGAACACATCGCGAGCAAATGGTAATTGGTCACACCGAGTGTTTCTTTCTATTTTAGTTTTTCTCTGATGCCATACAGGCAATACCACGCACCGAATGCTTCTTTGAGATTATTTTTTCTGATTCACACCATGGAACAAAGTGCACTGAACGTTTCTGTATGTTTTTTTCTGATGTATGCACCGCTTTGAAACGTCGTTAGCTCCTGTGGACGCTTTTTGTGGACGGTGTCCCGGGTGCGCATTTTGTGGATGCGGGCCAGGTGCAAGCTTCCGGCAACCTAGGCAAATAATGTTTCTGTCTTTAAAACGCTCACCGTTGAGCCCGCAGAAAATGTGTACTTCCCAGAGGGTAAATCGGCAATTAATTAGTGCAATGGACTGAGAAAAGTAACACAGACGGCAGGGCACACGAATAGCAGACGACGTTTAATAGATGGAAATCAAAAGCGGTCAAGCTGATGGAGTGGCGTCGGAAAGGAACAAAAAAAAGCCAAACAAGCAAAAACAAAGTTCGGCATGCAGAATCGGCGAGCATGCAGGTTGCTTTCTATAAAGCCGGTCGTGGCCGCGACGCGAACTTCCTACACCTGCACGTCGGCTCCTTACCACATTCCCTCACACTTCTCGGTCTAGGGTTTTCCTCCTCACCACTTGGCTGCGTCGATTTTTGAGTGATGCCCGGCATGGCTGGAAACCAAGTTTAAACAGCCCCGCCGTTAAAAAAAAAAAAAAATTGAGATAATTTTTGATGACTGGCATGTTGGGTGGTGCCTGTCTTGCTTACCAAGGTGGTAGACCCGTGGGGCTGCGTGGTGGCCCAGTGCTCGGACACAGTTGGTGTTGCACTGGCTGAGATCAACCCTGAATTGATTGCGAAAGCGCGACGTGCCATACCTGTTTGGAATCATCGGCGACCTGACCTGTACGGGAACCTCTCGCCCTGTTGGAGCTCCAAAGAGAATGGTAAGGTGGGCGTCGGTATTTATAACAGATTCCCCGCATGTTTTGAGAAAGTAGGTTACCTTATTTGACCAAGTTGCGAGAGTGCGTCAGTTTCCCGTGGCCTCAAATTGCATACCGGATCTCGGTAGCACTTAAAAATAACATTTTGGTTTTACCGCCGCACCAGTGTTTCGCAAAGAAAAAGCTTGGCGCAAAAACCGAATGCAGCTGTTCTATTGGCTCTTGGTAATCACGTGTCAAAACCTGCGAACCTCATTGGCTCGAACAGCTTTGGCATGTTAAACAACGGGCACCGCCATTTTGGAAAGCGATCCCTCAGGTTGCGAGTGAATTGAAGTGATGCCGCGTAAATTTCGTACTGTGCACAAGTTTGGCAAGAAACGAAAGAAGAAAAACGCGTTAAATTTTCGTGGGCGACGGCTGCAGGATACCGATGCGCGCTTGCCGTCGGCAGCGATCGCGACTGTTGACATCATAGCGCCGGTCGACGAGCCGTCAGGTGAGGCGGCAACTTACGGCGATATGGCGCGAAGGCCTGAAATAACAATGAATATGCTGTTTGTGGCCATCGCAAGTGGCAAGCGAATTGACTAGCTTGCGGATGATGACACTACGGCAGTGTCGGTAGTCCGCATTGGTTACCGCCGATACTGGCGTGACCGAGATCAAGAGGCCCAACAGACCCGCTATCGCCTATGATCGCCCATGATCAACTCGCGCAACCCTTGCATAGAACAAGAATGTATTTTAAATGCGAGAACACTTCTTGGTGATTTGTGCAAAAACTTCCGAGGGGAGCTTAGAACCTGTTACGAATATGGAGGTGGAACGATCCCCGGCTCGCGCTCGCCGTACCGCAACTTCAACTTGTTTTGTATTTTGTATCCCTGATTTTCTGCACCGCACAACGCACGTGGTTGAAACATGAAGATCGAAGCCTTAATAAAACTCCACCGCCATCAGAAAACCTCGTTGTTGATGCGGGAGTGATGTCTGCTTTGACGCAGGCCTGTTGCAAGGAAAGACATGCTGACTAGACATTGGTGCAAACCTGCCCGGCGATGCCAAGCAAGCAGTACTTACTGCATACGGACGCTTTTCCTACAAATCACTGTGGAACTGGGGCCAGGGAAGCAAAGCATAGAATGGAACAAGGCCGTCCACTCAGTGATCCAGCCATCCCTTGCGCCTGAAGAGAAACATGCTGTGCCACTTAAATCCCAAAGTGGTGGGATGCAAAAGTGCGTTACTAGAGAAAAAAGTAGTGTGTACTTGAATTTAGAATCAGAAGAAGCCTTTGGGTCCACACAAAGTCCAATCGATAGACTCCCCGGGGAGGAAGCCACTTTGCATTGTCCGTGATGGCTTGCAGCCCTGTGGAGCCACTGTTGCGATTTCGCGGGGAATTTTAATCGGTCCGCAAAAAAGGTTTATTACCGTTTGTCGAGCTTTGTGCGATTTGTTCCATTCATATTTCTCCCGGTGTATCGCAGTCTCGTAACAAGCCACAAGTTTGATTCTTGGCTACAGCACGTTTTTTTTTTTTTTTTTTCTCCAGTGGAAAGGACAGAATGCCTGTGTGGGCAATATTTCGGTGCATGTTAGGCAACCCCGGGTGGCTTGTATTAATCCGTAACTTTTCACTACACCACCCCTCAAAGTGCTCAAAGTCCACCCCTACGCACGCAGTTGGTTAAAACTAGCCACAAAAGTAAACAGCAGGGGATGCATTCTCTGTTCTTCAGATCTATTCTCCGTGCCTTATAGAAATTGTGAAAACCACATGTTGCTGGTAAGAACAGATGAAACTTGGACTCGCAAGAAGGAATAAAAAGAAAGCCTTCTAAATTTATCATGAGCGAAAGCTAAGTGAAGTTTGCCTTTGCTTGAGATTTTGCAACCCGCCCTCAAGCTGTACCTGCTGCACGATTGGATTGATCCTTTCGCTTGTGCTAAACGGCAGACACAGACAGCCCAGCCAGTGCGCCATTGATGGCAAGGCTGGGCGGTCAAGCGCAGGCGAAGAAGCCGTTTCAATCTTGCCTTGTCATGTGATCATACCTCAGCAAATTTGGCGTGGCTCACTCAAACTCACTCACAAACTTATTTTCGAATCACCACTCACTCAAACTCAGACTCATTGCTGAGCAGCACATCTGCGCTCACTCAAGCTCAAACTCACAGTGAGCGCAAAACTCAGAACTCACTCGGACTCAAAACCCAAAATGTACTCAAACCCAAAATGTACTCAAACCCAAAATGTACTCCAACTCAAAAAGTACTCGAAACTCAAAATGTACGCAAACTCAAAATGCACTCAAACTCAAAAGGTACTCAAAACTCAAAATGCACTCAAAGTCAAAATTTACTCAAAACTCAAAATGGACTCAGAAGTCACTCGGTCTCAGGCGTACTCAACCTCAGTCGGGCTCAAACTCACTCAAGCTCAAACTCACCATGTTACACTAGCCTCGCGCTCACTCAAACTCAAACTCGCGTGAGTTTGAGTCCAAATGAGTTTGAGTGAGTGGACTCATGAGTGAGTCCGCCGACCTCTGCATGTGATACCACAGCGAGGAGGTTTCAAGCGAACGAAGTATAAGAAGTAAGGCAGAGCTTGCATGCTGACGGCTGAAGGTCACTTGTGACACGATCAATGACCTTGGGAACAAACGCGTGTTAAGGACATATTGGTAGAAATTAAGAAGAAGAAATGGACGAGGGCAGGGCATGTAATGCGAAGGCAAGATAACCGTTGGTCATTAAGGGTAACGGAGTGTATCCCTAGAGAAGGCAAGGCAGGGGGCGGCAGAAAGTTAGATGGGCAGATGAGATTGAGAAGTTTGCGGGGATAAATTGGTCGTAGTTAGCACAGGACCGGGGTAACTGGAGATTAATGGGAGAGGCCTTTGCCCTGCAGCGGGCGTAGATAGGCTGGTGATGGTGGTGGTGATGATGATGAATGACCTCGGAAGATGTAGCGTAGTAGAACTTTCACTTGTATACAGGAGCATGTGTGAAAGACCACGCTGCCTGTCGGGACGCGGTATGATGCCTCAAGTGCTGTCATTGTGACCAGAATTGCCAACTGGGTTTTGTGTGGCGGCATGTGAACTGACCTCGCCTGTTGCGTTCCCGTCGGTGTCCCGTGGCAGGCACAACGGACAAGGAACAGTACCAGTTTGGCCAGGTGACATTGGAGGCGGCACAGATTTTCTACAAGACTCCCCTGACCATGGCTTTCGTCAACAAGATGCCCGTGATTCCGGGGCGTATCCTTGGTGCTTCTTAGACTTTTGTGTCAGTTCTGTCAGGTTCTGTTGCTTCCCACAGGTAAAAAAAAGGGGGGGGACTTTTAAACCCCCCCCCCCCCACTCTAGGTAATTGGAACAAATTGTTTTTTGATAGATTTGTATGTCTGGTTTTCTTGTGTGCACACTACATTAAAGCTATAAGACAACAATGTCAAGTGTGTGCTGCACAACTTGAGGGGCAGATGTTCTTCCTAAAACGTGTTTCCTGCACTCAGAGATACCAATGGTGCCCCCACACTATCCCCACTTTGGGAACTGCGGTACTTCCTTTTGATCTTTTTTTTTTACCTGTAATGAATATGAAAGCTGTAGTAAGTGCCATGTAATGTTTGACGTAACTTTGTTTTGCAAAATGCAGTACCAACAGAGCTAGGTGTGGGCGACATTTTCAAAGCCCCACCGCAATGTACCCATGTGAACTGCAACTCTGTAATCTGGGATGGTTGTGGCTATTTTTTGCTTGCTGGTCCTTTTTGTGTGTGTGTGTGTGTGGTGTGCGGGGGAGTGTTACTGCACGTAGGGCCTTTTGGATGCCGACGTTTCCTCGTGTGCACGTGCAACAACTCCACTGTAAAATTCAAAATGGCAGGTGGCTGCATCGTTGCTCTTCAAGCAATCCGCCGGGTGAACCAAAAAAAAAAAAAATGAATGGAAGCTCACACTAACGCTTACAAAAGACTTGAAGGTAGTGAAGCTGTACTGCAATCCTTCACGACCGTCATGAAGGTTTACGTCCACGGTTGCACCCGATTTGCTTCTAATGATTGATCGATTAATTGTAGGGCTTGACGCGCCGACACAACGCAGGTGATAAGGCACACCATAGGGGAGGGCTCCGGATTAATTTTTACCACCTGGGGATCTTTAACGTGCGCCAAAATCTCGTACACTGGAACATTTTTGCTTTTCGCCTCCATCAGAAACACGGCTGCCGCGGCTGGAAATCGAAGCTGCGACCTCGTGCTCAGCAGCGCAATGCCTTGGGATTTGCTTCTGCTGCACTGCCGCAACGACCATTAATCCGTCATTGTCGCTATAAGTGTGAGCCTCTTTCATTTTTTTGGAAGTGAGAATCATTGGACATCACCTTGGAGGGGCGTATGCTATGAGTTCACAAGGGTGCTGGTTTGGGCCTGTTGGTAGAACGTGACAATGAATTGAAGCGCCAGAACAACGGGACAAGCGAGTCGACACACAGAAGCGCTCTTCTGTGTGTCGACTCGCTTGTCCTGTTGTTCTAGCGCTTCAATTCATTGTCACGTGTCTGTCTTAGTCTAAGCAAGTGTTGCCACGATTATGGTAAATACTGAAGGTTTCTCTCTCTTTTTTTTTTTTTTTTGGCCAATCTTGACCAACCTCCCAAGTGCCCAAGTGACAAACATGCCCAGGGGACGCTGGGCGTTCGTCGCAAGGCGTGCACACACACACGAGCAGTAGGCATTGTCTTGGTTTTTTTAACTGCCAAGCGATCGCCGCAAGGCCCACGCTCACGTGCGCATGCCAGCACATTTTCTTGGTATTTTTAACTGCAGACACCAAAAATTACGATTTACTAAGCAGCTTTACTGTTAAAATAGCAAAGCAGTCGCCCCCTATTCACATTTCCTCCGCTCCTTTTTTTTTTTTTTTTTTTCACTACACACTTTAATGGGGCTGAGGCAGCAGCTCAGATTTAAAAAGGGTTGTTTGTTTTTCAAGTAAAACCTGATTCTACCCGATTTTTACACCCCGAGCAGGTTTCAGGAGCAAGATTCCTCCCCAAATGGTGGTTTTTTCAAAAGTTGCGATCTGCACAATCGTGGGCTGACGGGCGGCTGCCGCTCTCAAACAGTATTCTGGAAGCAATCCCCACAAACAGAGCTTTCAAACTCATTAGTATTGGCATGACTCGACCTCTTGCTCCCCCGGGCTGGCAAATGCTGCACTGACATTGTTGTGCCTAAGCTAGCGGAAGCTGTGACGTTGAGGGAACCTTCTTCTGGGTCGGGTATGTTTAACGATCAGACAGTCCTGAAATGGAGATCGACATGTTGCGCATACAGATGCAAAAACGAATGTGATTCACAAACCCTGCCACTTAGAAGACCGTGAAGAGAAAGAAAAATTTTTCTAAAGTTGCATCCTGCTAGGATTTGAACCCGTGACTTCGATTGAGTGAGCGCAACGCTTTAGTCCACTGCGCCTGGACAAAACTGGAGATTGTGAGGAAATAACCTGTATGCTACACTAAGACCCGCCCTTTGTTTCGCATTAATGTTTTCTATTTGATTTCGAGAATACCTGACTGGTTAACTGAACATTTCTTGAATAACAGTTGTGCTGTAAGGTTCCATGAAGCCCCACCCATAGCTGAACTCCAGCAACGGCACTGCTTCGGCTGTGACCACGATTTCGCACTGTGATTTTGCATTGTGGGAAAAGTGCGTGCTGTACTTTTGTCTTGCGCTTTACGCTAAAAACTTTGGCCAATATTGATTTCTTATTACCTAATAGACCTTCCGTAACTCTTCTGCTCTTAACTGAGCTTATATTTTCTACAAGCGTTGCTGGTTGCACACGAATATGCAGTTTGCAACTCTGAGAAACAACTTGTCGCCAAAGCGAATGGACAAAGCGCCGTACGCTGAAATACAAGTTGCAGTAGAGCTAGTGTTGAGTTGTACGGGCTTAATGGACGTTACTATGTCTTTTACGCTCTAGGAACTAACAGAATAGAGATGCATTCATTGAGGCATGAATGTTGTCGGGGCGCAGTTTTCACTTCTCGATCGATTCCCGACGACTGTTCGGCCAATCGGTATTGTCGGTGACTTCGATCAGCGAGCCAGTCACACCATGCGGACTTTCGATCAGCCAACGTGTCCTTGTTGCCGTTGGCGTCGTGTGACAAGGCAGTCGCCGACTTGGAAGTTGGCTTCGCCATCGTGTCATCATCTTATCGGCCTAGCCAATGTGCCTTATCGAGAAGCATGGTAATTGAGCAAAAGAGATAAATATGGATGAACGCAATAGCATTAGGCATGCTGCAGCAAGTGCTAATTAGCCAAAGGCGGCTAATTAGCCGCTGTGACTCATCGACGCTGAGCCGGCGACGCTTCTCATTGCCAGAAGTGCGAGAAAAAGCCGTCCAATAGTAGGATTTCTGCTCCTGACGCACATGGGAGAATCTATGACGTAGGTGTGTTGGAATGGCAGAACCCAAAAACACACAGGAAAGGGTGGGAATGCGGCGACAAACTTTGCAACAAAAGTGTAAGCTTTCCGCTGCACGTAAAGAACTTATACTTGGCGCAAATGGCGTCGACCGCCCAACCTAACAATTGCGCTTGTTCATTTAGTGTGCTCAAAATGCCTTTCATGACCCCTTTTAACTCAGGTGTAGAAAAATCAGAATGGGCCATCTAAAAACTTGTGTGGCCCTGCTTTCTAAACCATTCCTGCCTGTTTTCTCCTTTCAGTGCGCTTGTGCATGAACTGTAGGGCAGGACTGTTAATGGTGACACCACTCCTGTGCTTGAGAATGAAGTTGCCATTTCCTAAGTGTACCGCTCCCTTGACTTGCGTCATGCCAGATGTGCTGGTCGCGCCATTTAGACCAGCACTTCGACTCTGCGACCTGTCGACCGAGGAAGTTCAGGACCTGTTCCTAGTTGTCCAGAAAGTGCAGCAGGCGGTGGAGAAACATTTCGGCGCCACCTCTTCCACCGTTTCCATACAGGCAAGGGGGAGATGCCGTTTCTTAATTTTAGGGGTTTCATTTGAAATGTGAAAGTGACCAAAAACAGGGCGGAAAGAGCTTGCATACCTTTTTCTTTTTTTTTTCTTTTTTTTTTTTTTTTCTCGACAATTTTGAGAGAGCACATACACATGTAACACGGTGCTACAAATCCTGTTTTGTACTGCCACCTTCAGCAACTTTTTCAGTGATGACATCCTGGTAACACACATTGATCACAGTTGGCTGTGTGTGCGTATTCCACTCTATCTGCAGTCCCACAGGCGGGAAGTCGCAAAGGGGCTGAAAAGGGGAGTCACAACACCTGAGCAAGTATGAGGCAGCCTGGACTGTGTAAATTTCAGATAACAACAAAGCACAAGGACTACTGTGTGCTTTGATGGGCTGCTGCAAGGCCCAGGACAGAAGGAACATTGATTGTGGCATGTGAGTTTTGCCACAGCTGGAAAACACAGGCTGCTGCTGCATCCCAAAACTCGTGTACCGTATTTACTCAAATCTAAACGCACACTTTTTTTCCGGAAAAGTAGGTCCCAAAATCGCATGCGCAACTGCAGCGCCGTATCGCCATTGACGTTTCAAGATGGCCGCCTCACTACTGAACGCATAGCTAGCGCTTCGTAGTCGGTGCATGTTTGCCTTTGTTGTCTGCGTAGTCATTTTTTGCGTTTTTCTGCTCTTTCCACCATGGAATTTCCCATTGCAAAGACACGGCGGGTTCACCGCGATGCTGCGTTCAAGAATAAAGTAATCTTGTGCGCGGAAAGTGATAGAAATCGGGCCGCATCACGTGTGTTCAGTGTTCTGGAGACTTGCATGCGGGACTGGCGCAAGCAGAAAGAGAAAATTCTCGCAAGCAAGGCGACATAGATAGCGTTCAGCAGACCAAAGAGGAGACGATATCCCCAAATCGAAGACCCGCTCGTGGAGTACGTGCAGCAGCAGCAAGCAGCTCAGAGGCCCGTAACTAGAGCCATTAAATAAGCTACGCTTCCTGTAACGACTGAGCTGCTCAAGATTCGAGCGATGCAGTTGGCGTTGCAGCAAGTACTAAAAACCTGTTCACACTTGCGACAAAAATGAGTGAAAGCGACAGGAATTTTGTCGCTTTGTCGTGCGACGATCGTTTTTATAGAATGGTCGGGACCAATTTTCGTCGCGCGACAGAATTCCCGTCGCTTTCGCTTGCTTTCATCGCAAGTGTGAACAGGTCTTAACGAGGACGGAGTTCAAGGCCAGAAGGTGCTGGATAACAAATTTCATGAAGAGAAAAGGCTTCTCACTTCGCCAGCGGGCAGGTATATATACCAGAAGCTGCTGGCGGAGTTTGAGGAAAAACTGGACGCATTTCAGCGGTACATCTTGAATTTGCGCCGCAAGTACAACTACGTTCTCAGGCAAATCGGCAACGCGGATCAAACACCGCTGTACTTTGACATGCCCACCACCACAACGATAGAGA
The DNA here is from genome assembly GCA_013339765.2 of Haemaphysalis longicornis. Lineage (NCBI taxonomy): Eukaryota > Metazoa > Arthropoda > Arachnida > Ixodida > Ixodidae > Haemaphysalis > Haemaphysalis longicornis. The sequence goes on from CM023457.1 coordinate 53,536,101, forward strand.
AGGGGGCCAAGCAAGTTCATGTGCTGTCCTCTGGCCACGAAAAAACGAGTGATGACAATGCTTTGCTGCACTGCGGACGGGCAGAAGCTTCCCCCCTACCTCATATTTAAACGCAAGACGCTCCCCAAAGGAATCGTGTTCCCCAGTGGCGTGATTGCGCACGCAAACGCGGAGGAGTGGATGCTGACGGACTTGGTGGCTGATTGGATCGACCACGTGTGGCGGAAGCGACCCGGCGCAAGCTTGGGCCTACGCGCAATGCTTGTTCTGGGCGCGTTCAGGTGTCGCCTCAATGCATCAAGGACAAGCTCGCCACTTGCAACACTGGCCTTGTTGTGATTCCCGGTGGCATGACCTCACAACTGCAGCCACTGGGCGTTTCGCTAAACAAGCTAGTCAAAGACCGGATTCGGGCGCTCAACACCGAAAGGCTTGTTGGTGACGTCCATTAACTGGCGCCTAGCAACCGAATCAAGCGTGCTTCTCTGCACGACTTCGCCGGACGGTCAAAGGATGCATGGTGCACGATCTCGCCTACAATGGTGAGCAAGGCATTTAAGAAGTGCGGCATTTTGAACGCTATGGATGGCACCGAAAATGACATGCTTTAGGCCGTCGAGAGTATGGAGAAGTCGCCCGACAGCGAGGACGAGTGATACCGTAATGTGCCGCCCATGACGCCCAACGGCGCTGCCCCGGACCGTCGTCATGGTGACTGTCTTGCCGGTGATAACCAGCACATTTCATTTCATGCCACCTTTGGAATAAACCTTGCTTGTCCGAAGTGAGAAAAAGTTGAATTTTTGTATTGAATAATCAGAGTTTAGTGCGCATTACAATCAAGGACATAACGTTTTTTTTTTTCCCCCTCAAATCGCAAAAAACGGGTGCGCGTTAGATTCAAGTGAATATGGTACTTCACACGTTTGACACATGTGCTAAAAAGTGGCGATGGGTGGAAAGCTCACACTGACGGTTTGATGCAAATGACTTTTTGGGCTCACTCACTAGGCTGATTTTTGCATTTCGCACACTTGGATTTGTTAGTAACTTTTCAACTTTCTTTCTTTCTTTCTGGGAATTAGGCCAATTATTACGTGGCGCAGTATGTATGGACACAGTGGGAGTGCACTTATTATGTGCTCCTCTTCTAGTAACGAGCAAATATTATGTGGCAAATTCAAATCCATTACGAATAGGCTTTACAACTCGTACTTCAAATCCTCAATTTATGAAGTGAAGCTGCCTCCTCAATTTGCTCAGCCGTTGTCCTTTTTCTTTTGAATTTCTTGCTCAGGACGGGCCCGATGCGGGCAGGTCGATACACCACCTTCACGTGCACGTACTTCCACGGAAACCAGGAGACTTCAGTCGGAATGACAACATTTACACCAAGGTGAGCTCTGCCACCAAACCCGTGGGGGTGTGTGTGTCAGTGCTACAGAGTGACCTGTCATGTACAGTCACAACTGTTGTAGCTATTGGTGCATGCATCACTAGTAGGATTTTCTTCTGTGGCTGGCCCTTCTCTGTGCAGTGCTTTTGGTGGAGTCCTATTGCATATTCCTTTTCCCAAGCACCAAAGAGCAGAGCTTGTAGCTCACTGTGCATGGCAGGGCAATCGAGAATGGAAAGCGTTCGGGGCACTTTACCACCTCCACCTTTGGAACCTGGTAGAAAAATAGACGAGGCAGACGCATCGGTGTCCAGATCACAGTGAATGGTGGCCCACTGACTTCGTCCACTTGACCCCACTAAGGCTGTGGGGAGAACTATGGAACAAGGCAGTCACAGAGAGAAATATAGGTGAATGGAGCACCTACAAGCAACTTGATAAAGAGCCTCGTAGGCAGATGAGGAGCCTGGTGTAGCCAGAGTTGTGCATATTGTGTGGTACCGTGTATTTTCATTTCACAAGAATCGAAAGTGAAGCTTGGACAAATACTAAAAGAGGCTGCAAGAAAAGTCGTAGACACCGGACGTTTGTCGTCTTAATCAAGGCCTTGGTGTTTGAAGCTTTGTAAGGTGTATAAAAAGCTTGTTGTGGTGCAGACATTTTCCTGCATCCCCCTTGGTTAAGCTGTAGAGATGAGAATCGGCAGCATTCGACTTTATACCAGTCAACTGTCATCTAGGCAGAAAAAAGAAATTCATAGCGAGTTGTCAGACCAATTGTCAAAGATTGCCGTTGTCTTTTTTTCATGCCTTTGTTAACCCTATAATGCCCAGACAAAGAAAACAAAAGAAATTCTGATGCTTTATTAAATTACAATTTGGGACTTAAACAATAAAAGGTGCAAAGAAAATTTTTTTCTCTTGAGGTTATAAAAATACATACTGTATCATCTCCACATAAAAAGTAAGTATATGTATACCTACATATATAATGTAGGTATGTAAGGTGTCATATACGCATTTATATGTACCGTAGGTATATGTATGCCTACGTATAAAAGTAGGTATATATAATGTATCATGTACCCATAGTGTAGACCCACCGGGCACGCTTACGAATGGTGCTATATTTCGACCTGTATGTGGGACTCCATGCGGCCAGTTATGGAACTATAGTTTTTGAGAAAATGCTGAGCGGGTACCAGAAATAATACAGTCGGCGTTTTTTTGGCGGTTGAAAGGCACATGTGGGAGAAAAAAAAAATCTGAAAGTTTGCGTCTCTTATATGATATATTGGTCATTACAGGGTTAATTTACCAGCACTCAAATAAGCATTTTTTTGTCCTTAATAATTATTGATAATTAAACTTTTGAATAATCAGCGTAACTTAGTTCAGTAAGTTATGCTAACTATGTTTGTGAGGATTGTTTGCTGGACAGTGCCTTCGCGCTCACAACCTAATTCAACTTTGCAGCTTGAAGAGCACGACAAGGACGAGAGGAAGCCGAAAAGGTCCAACGAAGAGATGGCCCAGGAAGCACAGCAGCTAAGGCCGCTATTTTATTGACGAGTTATTATCCTGTACAGAGCGTGAACAGATTTATTTCGTACCTAGGAAATTTCGGGATCCGGAAATACGTGTGAATAAAAGTTGGAACTGTCAAGTCGTAAATTCTTTTCTTTGTCTTGTACTGATTTGTGGAGTTCACAGATATCAGCAGCGGATTTGTGGTGTCATCTAATGTGGTGCACACCCATCTTATCTATGCTGTGTAGGTGGCCACCACAACTCCATGATCTTGTAGGGCGGTGGGAGATAATCTGCCATATACAGGTACCCTAATAGACAGTTTATTTATAAATGCCGTATTTTCGGGTGTATAAGTTGCAGCGTTTTTTCTGAAGTTTTCGTTGGTGCGTCTTATCTATCGGTGTGACTTATGTATAAAATTAATTTGGTACGCGGCGGCTGCACGTGGACCGCGCTCGAAAAGGTGCCTGTGTGCTGCGTGATGTCAGCGCACGTAAAGAGACGCAGCTCTATGGCCTGAATGAATGAATTATCTATTGGCAAGTCGGTGGACGAAGGCTTCGATGGTTTTGCCTAAACGCTGTCTGTAAGTACATGCCGTCTGTGTGTATCAATAAGCCATTTTTGAAAAGCTAGTTTTGTCTAGACTTTGGACGGTATATGCACGTGTCTAGCACTGCTTACCAGGGGATGCGATAAGAGGCGGTGGCCGCTGCCGGAACCATGTACTTTCGCTAAACTTTCTAACAAACTGATCCTCTTCAGGTTTACCTGATTAACAAGCGTGTTTTGTACACACTTATATACTCGTGCTATTTATATACTTTTTTTTTTTCGGAAAAAAGTGCCAATTTGAGGGGCATGCGCCTTATACAAAAGTGCGACTTATAGACCGGAAAATATGGTACAGTAAGTGCTGACGGCAAGAAGTGGTGGTGATATGCAGACAAAGACGGGCTCACTAACTGCGGTTACTCTAGGCACTTAATCAGTGCAATGGAACATCGTTTGTCACGACAGGGACAACTGGATACCCCTCCGCTCACCTTGACCCTAAGAAGCAAGCTCCTGTGCCGTATGTTCCGGGAACAAGTGTCTGGCACGTGTCCTATGGAAGTACGATGTGCAGGGAGCATGCATTGCGCCCAGAAAGATGCACCGCCAGCTGGTGATAGTGAAGGACCGCTTGTCCAAGGAGCGTTTCCCCTGTGTTTTTTACGAGATAGTTTGTGCAGACTGCAGCGGTGTTCACGTCGGGGAATCGAGGGAAATTACAAGAAATGTCTGCAGCAGCACGCTCGTAATGTAGAGAATAAGAGCATCCGCAACGACGACTTGGTAGAACGTGCCATCATGAATGGACACAAGATTGATTGGGACAAACGCAAGAATTGTTGCAACAAAAAAAGTGACGTCACGACTACATCTGGAATTGACAATCATACAGGCCACATCTAACATGGTTTATCATATATAATGGCTGAAATCTAAGCCCAATCTATGCACTCTGTTTGCTAGCACTCAAACGGACGACTTCTGGGGACGTATTCACTGTGAACAAGGCTTCCGTGTTGGGAGCCGAAACGTTAACAATTTTTTGTTTTTTACTGTTTATCTCTTTTGTTTTAAATGTGTCTTGTCGGCCAGACGGGATTGAATCGTGCTGTTGGCTTTATCACAAACATTGCTACGTTCTAAACCCACTATGAGTGGGGAAAGTGGCATTCTGTTGCAGTGTGGGTACCAGCCAAACACTTGCTGTGAACGAAAACGTCCGTGCTGAGATATTGGCACGCGCTAAACATCCCCAGGTGGTCAAAATTAATCTGTAACCCTCTACTACGGCATGCCTCGTGGCCCACGTGTACCTAGCTTTGGCCTGCTAACCCCACAGTTCTACGCGTTCTTTACGTACATAAGGGTGGTTTGGTAGCTCTTAGATAGGTTTAGGTGCGGCGCACAGCCTGTGACCATGTTTATTAACGTTCTGCATCACGGGACGCGGGTTCGATCGATTCCCTGCCGCGGCGGCTGCGTTTCTAACGAAGGCGAACAGCGAAAAGGCCCGTGTGTTCGCGACTTCGGCACATGTTCAAGATTCCGTGCAGGCGGTCAAAACGAATCCAGAGTGCCCTACACTGCATCACGCCGGTAGTGCGAGACTTGTAGTACCTATACAGGAACGGAATGTCGCTTGAAAGAATTGGGGGTCATGGCGGCTAGCCGGTCCACAAGAATAAAACCCACCTCCCCTCGCGGGAACCCCTGTGTAGATGCGACGCATAGGGGGTTCACGTTGCAGCGTTGGACAGCGGAGGAACGGCGCTGGAACTATGGAGCGGAGCGGCGCAGGCACCGCGTTTTATAGCGCGCATAACGATGAGGGGACGCGCCGGCGCCAGTGCGTCTGCCGCGGCTATGACGCAACGCAATCCACTTGAATCCAATCCAAGCGAATCCAATCCAATGCCCCTCGCGAGAGAGTGTTCGCTATCGGAGAAAAGAGGGGGGTGAGCGGCGGAGAGCGCAGCTCGCGCGGCGAGGAGAATGGGGGAGGGGCGGACGCCGACGACGACGCCGGATGCAGGGACAAGGCGAGTTAATGAGATGCAGTCGCATCCATAGAGTTTCTAGTGAGAAACTCTATGGTCGCATCTAAAAATGGACGACTTTATTCAAGCAACCGGGGAAGGAAGGCTTGCGCCGTGAAGCAGGGGTCGGTGGTTTCACATGATGCGGCACCGGCGCTTTTCGCTGCCGGCCTGGCTGCTGTTGCCTGCGTGCAGCTGCGGCCGGCTTACACGTGGCTGGGTGTCCTCGGGGCAGTCGGTGTAGACGCGGAAGTAGAGCACCACGCGGGTGCGCTGCTGCCGCTGCGGATGCTCGCCCATGGCGCCCGCCTCCGTCTCGGACTTGCTGGGCGCCGAGGCGTCGATCTTGCTCGGGCCCCGGCCCGTCGGGATGTGGTAGTCCACCGTGAGCGACTCGGCACACAGGATGTTGCCCCCTGCGGGGAAGAGGACGTTTTCGAAAAGGCGGGGCGTTGCGCTCGCGTTTCTGCCTGCGCCTTGACCTAACGGGCATTCCCAGAGGGGATGAACCACACACCAACCTCTACCCCCACCTACGCCGATACACTTTCCCACTACCGTTAGTACCTCCGCCTCTGTAACCACCAGCTCACCCCTCCGTTCCCATCACGGACGAACGGATGTGGTGCACCCTACAGACCAACACTTTCTCTACATCTCTACAACCACCAAACGATAACCACCACCCTAAACTGCGACCACTGCAAACTCCCCATTGGCAACACTCCACTTGGTGTGGCAGTGCCCTACTAACCCTCCGACCCCCCTACAACCTACGAGCAGTGGGAGTGCGGGCTGCGCATGCTCAGGGACCAGGCTGCCATTGTCCAACTGGCTCGGTCACAGGCCGTGGCCTACTGGGATAGTATGACCGCCCTTGCCCGCTTTCTTTAAGCCCCTCCCCCAATTTTCAGAAATGTTTATTATTTCTATCTATCTGTCTATCCGCTGCAATACCGTCCAATTCCGCCAGGTGGGTTGCAATTAAGCCTAGCCATAGTTTCGGATTATCCCCGCCTCGTATACCCTGTTCCCTTTTCTTCCCAGAATATTCATTTTGTGGACTTTAATTTACAACGGCAGTGAATTCAGAGGCAGGGATTGATCCCCTAAGCATGTGTCCCTGAAAGTAGCCCTACAAGCGCTTGATGCGTCCCACCTGCCTCCCTCCTCGCACTGTTGTACGGCATCTGCCGCGCCCCCTACCCACAGGAGTCACTGCATTCGCCTGTGATTTGGAAGTACACACGTGGAATCATTAGCTGCTACACCTCTGTCTGAGCTAGTGTGTGTGTGGGGGGGGGAAGGGGGGGGAGTCTTCAAACCCCACCCAAACCAGTTCTATCAGACCCCTCATCGCTGAAGAAAATAATGGAATATGCATTAACCAGCAGTCTACACGAGCTGGTGCGATAACCTGTCATAACAGTTCTTGTGCAGCCGCGTGAGGTGCGTTCCGTAAGTTTACGGCTCCGTGATTTACGGAACCATAAACTTCGAAATGCTCTCCACCAATTTAAGTGATTGAACCTGGAACCGTGAAGTCTTTTCAATGATCATTCCCTTCCTCCGTGTCCCTTTCCTTCCCTACCCATGCCCTTTCAGACTAACGCCTCTCTTCTCTCTCTCTCTCTCTCTCTCTCTCTCTCTCTCTCTCTCTCTCTCTTCCTCTCTCTCTCTCTCCCCTCAATTAGAAACTCAATTGAGGTTGCCTGCACGGCCCTTGAAGATTCAAGAAGCGTTAATCCTCCCTTCCTGCTATTCCCATTTCCCCCCTCTGGCTAACCGGCCGTCCCTTCGCAATAAAGGACTTTACTACTACTACTACTACTCTATCTCTCTTTCTCTTCTCTCTCTCTCTCTCCAGTGGCGGCCATTTTGGTACCATTCGACAGTAATAATGACGACTACGGTCACTCTTCGCATTTGATGAGGCACCTAAGGCGTTCGCCTGAAAAGGTTCCTTAGTGGGGCTGGTTCGATACCCACCAGTAAGGACCGATAAGAAATCACGGGTCACTGGAGGGTCACGTGATTGGGGGGGGAGGTGGAGTTGGGGGAATGACGCCTCCCTGCACGAGCGCGCAGACACTTCAATGACAATAGTGCCGACTCACGCAGGCCGGCGCTCCAGCGACCCATGCTGGCCTTGATCTCCCGGATGGCAGTCACGACGGGCACCTCGTCGCCGGCGCGGCGCAGCGTGGGCATGAACACGCGGTGCGTCAGGCAGCGCGGGGGCCGCAGCTCTTTGAAGTCGGCCGCGCACTCGGGGAACGTGCTGTACACGATGCGCATAACCTTCAGGTAGCGGACCAGGACGCGCACCTTGCGGTACAGCGCCGTGCCGGGGGAACGTCTGCGCGCAAGGCGGGATTTTTGAGTGACATGTGTTACGTAGCACTCGCACACCCGACCTCCCGCTTCCATATCGTCTGTTCGTTAAACAGCGCAACGTGGAAGATAAGAAAAACCACCCGTCTTCCAATTCCCGCTTCACCTTGGAACCCACTCGCCACGTACGGCGACGGTGTGGTGGGAGGATGCATCCTAAGATCCTCCAAGCTTCCTACAAACTATAATCGTTCAAACTTTCACGACGATATGTGGTTCAGAAGTGCGTCAAACTAAAATTTAAGAATGTCGCAATTTCGCACCTTGGGACGTGCCTGTTTACCATCATTATAGGCCTCATCTGAACTCCCAGCCTCTTCTGTTTTCGCTCGACCCTTTCTGTTACTCATCGCACTACTTTCTTCACGCCTGGATGTAACAACTGCATCTTTTGGGTGCTATCTCTCTACGATTACTCTTTCTCAAACACACCGAGCAGGACCGTTGTAAGGCCCACCAGCAGCCAGAAGTTTACACACTCAGCTTTGAGGGTACCGATACTATATTGTCTCGATCGACTTTAATAACCAGTACCGTAGGCTCCGGTACTCACCTACGGGGCAGAAACTTGGAGGCTCATGCACTAAGAGAGTTCAACTTAAACTGAGGACGACTCAGCGAGCAAGGGACAAGAATACAGCGGAGTGGGTCAGGGAACAAACGCGTGTTAAGGACATAGTAGTAGAAATTAAGAAGAAATGGACGTGGGCATATGCGGTAACCGTTGGTCATTAGGGGTTACAGAGTGGATCCCTAGAGAAGGCAAGCGGGGCAGGGGGCGGCAGAAAGTTAGGTGGGCAGATGAGATCAAGAAGTTTGCAGGGATAAATTGGTCGCAGTTAGCACAGGACCAGGGTAATTGGAGATTAATGGGAGAGGCCTTTGCCCTGCAGTGGGCGAAGATAGACTGGTGATGACCGTAGGCTGAGAGCTTTGAAGGAAGTCCCCCGCTTTTCTCTTACCGAGCTTGGCCTTGACGAAGAGCGTCTGCAGGTTGTAGAGCTTGACCGGGCTCTCGCTCTCGAGCCACTGCGAGGCCCGTTTGAGCACTCCCGTGAACTGCTCGAACGTGTACTCGTCATACGGCTTGGGAACGATGTCCCGGATCTCTGGCGGCGGAAAAGAGACGTAATTACGAGACCAAAGAATAATTCGTGCACAGTGCGTAGAATTCACCGTGCCAAAAAGCGAGACACGGCTACAATGCGAGCAGGCCGTTTGTTGCAAGATGAACCTTGGAGGCAGTTGGCTTCGGGGGGTGTTATACGCTGTCAGTAAAAATAAAGCATAAAAAAGAAGAAGCGCCTGTGCCCAAAATACCTTAGACATTTTTCTTCTTTAATAAAGCCAACATATTGATTGCCTCGTTCGCCGTAATATCTAAATAAAAAATAGGAGTGCTCACGGAACTTCCCGGAACTATTAATCAACAAATTGACACTGTTCATATGTAAGGTTCACCGTTTTAATTCACCTCTTCGGTGTGTAAATAGCGTGTTCGAAAAAGGATGAAAGGAGGGGAGAGGGGAATTTAGTACTCCGAAAATTTCTGGGGGGGGGGGTGACATCGAACCCCCTCTCCCCCTGGCTACGCTTCTGCTGTGAGGATAATATGACCGTGCAACAGCAATCCCCTAGCTCGATAGATCCCGACTGACATCACGTAGTGGGGATCTATTCTGGGTCACCTCTATGTCATGTGCTAAAAATATTCGCGGTTTGTACCTACCATCACAGAGGGAACTGGCCCATCATTTTTTTCTATTTCGTGTCTGTCAGAATTACAGCCTCCTTTACATCGACTTCGTGGGCGAGCTTCACCGCGCTACGTGCGAGAGCACAGTGAAGCACGCTTGGGGTTTTTTCGCCACGTTGGCACAAAATTCCCCCGCATTTCTCCGAGGGGGAGAATGTGAAAGTGCGAATGCACGGTTGTCGGCCCGCTTGCGGCGCTTGCGCTCGGCACCCGCAGCCACCGCCTCGCCGCCTTCTCTTCCATCTCTCCATCGGGTTTGTAGTATGACGTGTACACCACGCAGTTATCAAGCCGCTATAACGCCGCTGAGTCGCCAACGCAACGCCGCTGACGACGTAGTTTGAATGCGTTAAAGATATAAGGAGCGTTCCTAACTCTGAAATCGGCGTGGCTTCCGTGACTTAGTCGGTAGAGCGTCGCGCTGCGGCCGCAACGTCCTCGGATCGAAACCGGGCGCCGGATGCTGTTATTTTTTATATAGTGTAGTGGCCTGGCTGGCGCGCCGAGAGAGGGTGTTGCGAGCTGGAGAGTAGGCGAGGGGGGAGAGGAGGCGCTACGCGAGCGCCCTCACGCGTCAGAAATCCGGCGCCGTTGCTAGACACGCTAGCTAGCTCCGTTGCTAGGCTGCGGACGGACGGTGGACGAGTGATTCAGGGTCGCTTAAGAAGTGCATTCGCACTTAAAAAACGAGACAGAACGTGTAGTACAGCTGACGCTGTAATAAACTGCGCGCTCAGCACTATTCTTAACATGGCCAACACCGTACTGCTGGAGCCAATTACCACATGAGTCTTGGGAAATTTTACAACAGCATCCATACTGGTGTCGTTTTGCGGCATAAGCGGTGGTATTAACGCAGGTTTCCGCGCTGTCGTGGCAGTGGTAAGAACTATGAGGCGATAGCGCAACAGCTCCTGATGAGCAGATGTGGATGGCCCGGGATTTATATAACCCCCCCCCCCCCATCAATACCCCCCTAATAACCCCCAGAAGGATTTAGAAACCCCCTCCCAAAAAAAAAAGCTTCCACAACCACGAGCACCCTGCCCGATTTATACCCCCCCGCAACCCCCCCAGGAGGTTCTCGACCCCCCCCCCCCCTCCCCCCGAAAAAAATCGAAATTCTGTATAAACCTCTGGTGATGGCTACAAAAGCAGCTCCCTACGGAGCGGCCTATTCGGGACGTGCATACGGTTCAGGCACAGTGGCTATGCTAGGACCATCGACTACGTAAACGGGAACTTTGCGTATGCCTTGCGGGCTCGCCTACGCGGACTTTGTCGGTGTGCGTACCCCTGATGGGACAGACACGATTGGCGGTACACGTGAGTTATGGGGCGTACGACTCGGTGTCACATGCGCTCGCTGTCTGAAGAGGCGCCTGCACAGGACGCTGATTCTGCTTTGCGGTGAACCTTCAAATTTCGCATAAAGGTTCAGCGAGAGGCCACAAACGACATGATCCAGGTTCGATGCGATTAGGAATGGGTTGCAATGCTATCGCTTGCGCGTTCTGGGTTGTTGTGTTAAATACACTAAACGTGTTTTTGTTTCTGAATTGGCAGCGTCGGGTGCCAAATTTGTTTTAAAGCGAAGTTTTTTACCTCTACCTCTACCCCCAACGAACGGAACGGACGGACTGCTAAAACTTTAATAGAGAATCCGTTCCGTTGCTTACGTTGTTACCGGGTTGACGGTGCCCGTCCGCGCCTGCGCGCGCGGAAGGGTGAGGAGGAAGGGTGAGGAGGTGCGTACATGGCGAAGGCAGGCCCGCGGAACTAATCCCCCTATCGCGACGAATGCACAAGTGCCCAGACGGGTCCCGGTCAACTCGGTAACTCCGTGCACGACGGAACGGACGGACTGCTAAAACTCTCTATTGTCCTGTCGTTTCTTCCTTCCGTGGTCCCCGTCTGCGTGCGCTGGTAACCCTGTTAAAACGAAAACCGCACGTAGCAAAAGAAGACAAAGGAAAGTTAAGGAAAGACTGCTCACGAATGCGCTCCCTGGTGGGCAGGCCCCGGTAGAAGAAGAAGCGCAGCGAGAAGACGTGGTAGTAGCCGAACCCGTCGCTCGGGGACACGTGCTGTTGTCGCGCCTTGCCCGTCGGGCGCAACTCGCGCGACTCGACGCTCACCAGCTTGCCCGGGATGGGGTGCGCGCCCGAGGCCTGCTCCTTGTTGAAGCGCTCCAGCAGGTCGGACACGGCCTCGTAGTGGGCGTCGCCCCCCGCCGCGGGCTGCAGCAGCTGCGGCTCGAAGTCGCGGTAGCCCAGCTCGAAGCCGCCGTTCATGTGCTCCTTCGACGGGAAGATCCAGATCCTGCGCACGTATACCGCAACCGCCGTGTTCGCGGGACGTCGCCAAGACTCCAAGACAGAAAAGAAGTTTAGTACGGTAAACCCTGGTTATAACGAAATCGTATTATTCGAGCTTCCGCTGTGTTTGAAGTGTTTTACAGCGAAGCCGTAGATACTCGTGCCGGTGGCAACAATTTATTCAGTGACGTCTGTTCAGAGTATGGAAGATTAATAAAAACTAAGAAAAAGTAAGGGTCTCCGCAGTGTCACCCTTAGGTGGTCAATGCCCCATAGCGCCGTGAACCAAGACAGACGGCGACGAGGTGGCTGGCGCATACCTAATTTTTTTTGCGCGGGCTCTCTCATGGCGCCTAGTACATAAAAAGATCGGTCGGCATTCTTAATCATGGGCCCTTGGCTCGCCTTACCTGTTCTGCCGCCACGTCGCAACAATATTTTGATATAAGGCGGCTTATATTGTCCTGGAAAAATGTCTTCCTAGCAACGCCCGGTGTGCGACATTTCGGGACTTCCTCCAACTTGGTACAAATTAGTCCCCCGTGCACTACGGCTTGCTGATGATGATGATGATTGCTATTGGTTTCCCCTTTGAAGCGGGTGATGACATGTCATCTTACAAAAAGAACTAATATAACCATGTTTTACATCTTGGTTTAATACTAGCGCTGCTTAGGGCAGGCCACTAAAGCTTATTAGGCCCGAAATACTTTCTTTTCCCTGTTATAGGTGGTAACTGTCCAAGGCAATATTCCCCTCTCTGCTTTCGTTCCACAGCATTCTAATCTTCTTTTCGTCCCCTCGACAGCCTTGAAGTTAACTTCCTCTCTGATACCCCTTAAATCCTAGGGCTTCTGGAAGCCCAATTCCCTTCATGTAGATTTGGATGGATATACCCTCACATTCTAAACACATGTGCCGCCATAGTTTTGTTTCTTTTCCGCAGAGCACGCATACCCATCATTTTGTGAATACTCCTCACAAACTCTTAGTTCGCAGGCAACCTGCTCTAGCCTCGAAAAGCAAACACTGCCCACGGGAATTATCGTAGAAATTTGCCTTTCTGATGTCCTCTTCTCAGCCCTGTACATCTCTAACGCCTCACAGCTCAGGTGTGGCTTCCCCGCAAAACACCTATTTGAGTTAGTGTCCCATGTGCTCGTAATGATATATGTCATTTATTAGTTTTTTGTGCAGCGTTCACTTCTCCGTGCTGCAAGAAAAGGAGCACTTTGGACGGTGTCGGATGTTCACGAACGCTGCGGACCACCGCTAGCATGACGTCACAGTGGGCCTCTTTCATCCACTGTACGGAGCAAGCGCGTAAGCACGATACCTGACCCCGTCGCCGTAGTAGTGCTTCTGCGTGGACGACGATTTGGAGCGGTCCTCGCGCGAGGCGGAGGACAGGGCCGGCTCGGAAAAGGAGGAGGAGTCCCGGTCCTTGAACTTGAACTGCACCGTCTCCATGGAGACCACCCGGTAGCCCACCAGCACTCGGTACCACTCGCTGGCCCGCTCCACCACAGTCCCTGCGAAGCGCGACGCTTACTGCAGCTGATCATGGCCCTGCAGCGAACTTGCCTGCATCACTTACGTAACGTGAGGGTAATGTAATCGATTGGCATACTTGGTATTACATTCTTCGTAGAGAGAAAGATAATACCTTTCGACAATGAAATTCGTCTTCCGCGCAGTTTTCCTTGTCGTAACGTACCAACTATACTCGGTTACAACTTAAGAACGGCAACGGAAGTTGCCGCTGTGCCTCATCACCGCAGCCGGAGGTTACTCCGCGCGCCGCAAGTAGTGCGTTACTGGGAATACTGTTGAACATGGTCACGAACCGGTTTGCCGTGAATTTTCTGTACTTAATATGCTTATAAAGTACTTGCAGCGACGGCAGAACAAACTACGCGAGGAAATGCAGACGATATCACGCATTCATAGCATCTCCGTTCAAAAAGCACGCGCCCGTTGACATCCGGGTCCGTCGCTTAGGCGGAGTGATACCGTATGTGAGCTATTGCCGTTCTTAACTTGTTCCCGAGTATAGCACAAGTTTGTATTCTAAAAAAGCGTGACGTACCGCCGAGCGAAGCTAATGGACTGCGCCCTTCTCGAACCTTGCCCTGTTAATCTAGGTGGTCTTGCGCCTGGTCGGTGACGTCATAGCTTCCACAGTGCTTTGGGGGCGCGATGAGAGGGCAAGAGCTCCAGGCCTTATTGCTAGCCCTTTTTGATGAACGATAACTCGGCTAATACTCAACGCTTTGAAACCATTTTTTTTTGTGGTTGCACGTTCCTTGGATAGTTCTCCAGAGATTGGTCACGTAAAATCGCAACCTTTGGCACCCTGTTTAGGGCCCTTTTAAGGGCTTAAGTACAGGATCCTGTAGTGGTCATTATCAGTCCAAGGTTTCTGCGTAGTATTGAAGTAAGCGCGGATCCGGTGCACATGTTCATAGAGAGCTTCTTGGGCAGCCTGGATGTTCACTGTCGGGCCGGGGGAGACAGCCAGAGCTCCCAGTAAGTGATGGAGGCGAGGGGTGGGGCAAGAGATGGTGGGGTGCACTCCCAATAAGGATGAGAGAGTGCACTCCTTTAAGGCTCCGCTGAAAGAGAAAACTCGAGATGTGCCCGTGCGTTCCAGAGCGCGCAGCCACATTGCAGTGAAGTTCAAATGTATGAAATAGAAGCTACCAAGCTGAAAGTATCATTGGTTGAACGAGTGCCCGATAGAGCTTACTAGGACAGAACTAACTGGGACGAGGACGGTGTTCACGTACACCTAGCAGTTAAAGGAGCTATGAAGAGAAAATACAACTTCGGTTAATTTGAAAGAAATAGGATTCAGTATCTCCCTCAGCTCCATTAGAGTCACAAGAGATGTTTTTTAACGAAAAAAAGCAAGAAGTATTTAAAAACTTTCAAATTTTGCGCCACAGTGACGTGTTATGAGCAAGAATGACATCACACGGGCCAACAATAAAACATGACTTTCAGTGCGTTAACTGCACGTTAGCATTCAAGTGATGCGGTCAAATGTTACTAGAGGCCTCATTACAGACGTCCAGTCATGTGTCGTCGCGACAGGTCAGTTAGGCGGCCGCCAATCGCGCAAACAAGGTTCCGTGACGTCATAGAAAAGTTGCGGGAAATTGGCTAGGGGGTCGCGACTGCTTCAAACGTTTTCTTTCATATCTCCGTTATTTGTTCGAAGATTGCGATGATATTGGTATCATTGTTATCGTGACTAAGCAGTCTTTCTAATAAACCCAACTTCTGTTTTGTCTTCATGGCTCCTTTAAGGCTGCCCCGGCGCGAATTTCTTTTTCTTTCTCAAACGCGCACGCCCTCAAGCGCGCGCGCGCGCACACACACACGCGCACACACTCACGCACAAGCACACTCACGGGCACACACGCACATACACACTCACGCACACAGTGCTACGATTCAGCGCGCCGCTATTCTCTTCGCGCGTGCTGCAAACTTCGTGCAGAGCTCTCGTGCTTTGTGGCAGAGCCTACCCTCCCCATGTGCGCCTGCCGCGTGGGGCCCCTTGGTGGTGACTCAACCCGTTGAAGCTACAGAACACGAAGCCAACGATCCTCGACATGTCCCGGCGAGGCGGACGTCGCAGCCGAAAACTCCTCTTCCCCCTCTCTGACTTAACGCGCGCCGCTACTGCCGGCCATTCACGCACTTGGATCGAAAGAGAGTTGTGCGTTCCTGTACTATTTTCAGCCCATGCGCGCAGGAGCACTAGGAAAGTCGCGCAGCCGTAACGGCTACTGGGTATAAAGCCCACCCTCTCGGTGGATAATTCAATTCGTTTTGCAGCAGCGAATCCGTGCTGTCGCCCTGTCGAGTTCTGCTATATTCTCGCCCGTAACTTGCAGGGTCGTAGCCAGAAATTTTTTTCGTAGGGAAGTTTTGGGTTATAGGAAGGGATGACTTTTTCCTAGATGAACCCTACGTCTCTCTAACGCCTTGCCTAGGAGAAATTTCGGGAGGGAGCTGAACCCGGATTACCCCCCTCCCCCCCACCCAACTCTGGCTAGGTCCTTGCCGTAAGAGTATTGTTCCTGTATTGCTTCGGGTCATCCTCTCGTCATGCAGTAAAGCAGTTTAAGTTTCGCCTTCGGCTTTTTGTCGTCATCACCATGTCAGAAATTTTTCTGGCCGCTCTTCACCACGCTACCAGCATGACGGAGGAGACAGAGGCCGGTTCGGGGACCCGAATGTAACAGCACGCACGCCTCATGGAGCCAGATCAGCCCGTGATAGCCTATTGAGCCACAACGAAATTGCGTCTGATTACCGCCTCCCTCTCTTCAAATACCCACCGGCCCACCCTTCAGACTTACACGGAAGAACGACTACGGAGGCTCACACAGACGAATCCCTTCCCAATAAGGCCCTCCGCCATCAGATACATTTCTCAGTTTATCCCTCTCCCTTTTGCCCACTATGCGGAGACAAGGCCACGGTGCAACATCACATGTGGGCCTGTCCATATGATCCCCTCCCTCAAATCACTTCCTCGGAGCTCTGGGAGGCAGCGTTGAGCTGCTTTGACCCAGAGGAGGAACAGACGACCATCACAGCCCGGGCTGCGAAGTTCGTCGCACAACTCCTGCTGCCGGCCACCTCCCTCGCTTAGAGGTCTTTAATAAAGTGTTTCTCTCTCTCTCTCTCTCTCTCTCTCTCTCTCTCTCAAGCCTCTGCTTTAGTTCAAGGGGAGCCGGCGGCACCGCATCGCTCTGCGATTCCTCTAGATCAGGGGGGGGGGGGGGGAGGTCACGGTGTGTCAATCTACTGCACGTATCTACTAATCCCTGTCTCTCGTGAGGAATGGTCTCTCCCCCACGTCAGTGCAGAAGCGGTATGACCGTCACGTACTGCACGCATCCTACGTTTTGTCCATTAATCTGCCGCTATTGTGCTAATCATTCGATCACTGGGCCATCATTTCATCAGAGATCACTGCGAATGATTCAACGTGAACATTCTCAAGCCTTTCGCGGAAGGGGGTTCACAGGCCGTAACGTGTGGTCGGCGGTTTATTCAAACTCGCTCACAAAAATACATCTTCATTGTAGGCTAATTTAGTTCCGACTGCTCCATGCGGAAAGCGCTACACCAAGGAGGCGCCACGGAGGCGCCAACGGAAGCCCGCCAAGTAGGCGCAAAGAAGAGCGCGTGCAGGCCGTTGCCGTTTTCACGGCATCTCCTCCCAGGTGTGTAGCTTGCGTCGCGGGCGATGCGGTTGTTCCCATACGCATCAACGATACGTCATTCACCCTCCATCAAACCAGCTGTGTACCGACAGCATAATACACCCCGCAATTGATAAAGCGTGAATGGGGAATTTTTCGGATACCACAAGTGACGTATATGTCCGGTTCGTTATATCAACAATAAAAGTTTAGGCGCAGTTTTCTGTTATGTTGTCTCCAAGTGTAGTCTATGCTGCGTGACCCACGTTCCAGCAGTACAACAACCGTCCTAAAGGCACTATTATAACGGCCCAGATATTGGCCGGATTGGTTCCCGAAAACGCGATCCGGCGGGTGGGTGCGTTGGGACGCAGGGCAAAGTGCACTAGCAGAACGTCGGTATTTGTTCATGACTTCCCAGCGGTTTGCCATAAATTATTTGTTGTGCTGGCCGCTGTTGTGGACCTTCAACAAACTTTGATTTATTGATTTAGGGGAGATGTTGGCGCGCTACATGACAACTGTGCCAGCTACTTTTGCCAGGAGCAGATCGATGACAGGCGTCGGCGTGCATCGCCAAATTCTCGCGCTCTCAACTGGCGCAAATAAATATTCCAGAACTTGTCGCTCATGTGGTGAATCCGCCCACATGCCCCCCCCCCCCCCCCCCCCTAACGCACGGCCGAAAGTAATTAGGTACTATTTAATGCGTTTCGTTAAATACGGAATCCATTTAATGCGAACAAGTTAAGGTCCATTTCCAGTTCCAACTGTAGCGCGATCCGATCGTACAATACATACCCTAGGCTGGTTCTCGTTCGTGGGCCGGGCTCACTGACCGATTTTCTTCAGGCCTCGTACATTGGTTCCGCCGGACTGTAGCGCTACTCACTTTGCTCGTGCCATGTTAGTTTATCTTCTATTTCTAATCACGCGCTAGCGTACGTTTTGTTCTCACAACGCATCGCCGCGATTGCCAATCGGCCAACGAAAGCGGTTTCTATTCATTTTTTTTTCTCTATATTTTCTTATTCACCTATTTGTGAAAACGGGTGCTCCGATTGTTTACTGAGATATACGTTGCTGACACAGTGTGTAGGGGGCTGAAGACCTCCGTCAGGCCGTCTATGCTTTTAGTCCCAGTCTCCTCTCGCTCAGACGAGAAATAAAGGTTTTCAGTCCAATTTTTCAGTTCGGTAATTCCAGAGCACCGCTTGTCCTGCCCATGACTTTTGCTCACACCTCGTTCTTAAAGGTTAGAAATTTGTCAAGTTCTCTGGAGGGTAGCCATCAGCCGAAGGGCATGCAATCAGCTACTCACTCAAAATCTTGGAACTCCAGCAGTCCGGTGGCCTTGGAGCGGCGCACCAGGGGCAAGAACTCGTAGTAGCAGCAGTCCGGGCACGAGGTCAGTCTTCGACTTCGTGACAGGCTGGCACGACGGCTGGGAAGAGCCATCGGTGTTGGACGTCGTCGTCGAAGTGCTCTGCGACATCTTATTGGAGTCTTCAGCCACGGGAGCACTTCTCCAATCAAGCCGTCTCGACGCCGCGTTCTGCTTCAAGTCGAAGCACTGTCCCTTCAATCCTGTACGGGCCTTATGCGAGCTACTGACTCGTGGTTTTCTCTCACACAGGTTTCTCTCGTAAGCAGCATTCCCTTCTTCAAGCGGTTGGTTGGCAGGAATAAGTGCTTACTCCTGGAGCTCGCGCTGTCCTTGAAAATGCTTTCAACAAGCCGACGTCCGCCAAACGGCGGCCTGCTCGCCTAATGGCGGGCAGCGTTGATCGCTAGTGGTTTCAGAAAGGACTGCGACCGGCCCTGGTGTGGGGTTGCGTTACTCCTGAAGAGTGCCGGTGGCGTGGGTCACAGATCCCGCTCATGAGCGAAGGGCGGGACCCCAGAGAAGCCACTGGGCCTGCCCTGGCCGCATGCGCGCGACTCACGTCTTCTGCTTCTTTGTCGTCCCTCTTGTCTTTCCTTCGATGGCGCTGTCAGTGGAGGAGCTGTTCGGCGATGATCGTCATCATACCCGTGAAATGACTCGCGAGGAATCAAAAGGACAGCCAACAGGAAGGGAATTTCAGGACAACCGCGCGAAGCATCAAGGACAGCGTAGGGATGAACGAACAAGTCTGTACAGATTTACGGCAATTTGCTACGGTGACTCAAGCACGGCGACAGTTGCCACACCGCCCCCTTGGCGGCATACTCGAATGTTTTGGGGATGCTCGCAGTGTTCTGGGAGTCCGGTTGCGATGACTTTTCCATTGAACTGCGTATCCCGTGAGTTTGCCTCACAACGTATCTGCGCCCGCAGGTAATTCTTCTATACGGAGACCAGTGCGTTGACTCAAAGCGTTCAAATCTGAATAGTTGCACGCCGAAGCCACACCACGGGATATGAGGCGCGCCGTAATGGAGGGCTATATACGGATCAACTCACACCACCTGGCGACGTTTTGTCGACTCAACAAAACGCACGCAGAGCGCTAATTGCCCCGTCCGCTGCTTATTCTTCGCCCTCATTCCAGTGAACTCGCTTTTCAAGTTTAAACCATGAACCAACCTACCCAGAAAAACACAGTTAAGTAATATCCCCTTCAGAGCCGGCCTTGTTTTTTGCGTTCCTTCAGGCATCAACGACCCAGCCATTTTAGTGAGTCACATTGCTGCTGCTTCATGTCGAAAACACATCAGCGTCTGCCTTCTGAAAGACAATGTTCCCAGAGAAGTCAACGGACTGTCCGTTCGTGAAGCCCGCGCTCAACCACGCCAAACGGGTGTGCCCCGTCATCCGCTCCGAGGTAAAAAATTAGCAGTGGCTTGGCTCGGCTATATGCCAGGATATACGTAGCGTGAACTAAGGTTCAGCTGGTTATTCTTAACTTTCCTGGTTGTCTAGGATTAGCTGGTTATCATGCTTACTGCTGCTAAAACGATTTCCAATACAATCCAGTCCACTCCACTCCAGTCCAGTCCAGTCCAGTCCAGTCCAGTCCAGTCCAGTCCAGTCCAGTCCAGTCCAGTTACTGCTCCTCGCGCATGCGCAGCACGGCTCTCCAGGAACCACGCGAAACGGCTATCAAGCGACTCCGGCGCAGCGTCAGACTTGGCTACTGCGCAACGGAGGCGCACAGCTGGGCACGCGCCGGCGCCAGTGCGTCTGGCACGGCTATGACGTCACTTCTCTGGAATGCGCAGACAGGCGAATGTGCAGACCAAATTCTCTACACGCCCGTACTCCAATTCCAATCCAATACAATCTAATTTAATCCAATCCAATGCTCTTCGCGCTTGCGCAGCACGGCCCTTCAAGGTCCACGCGAAACTGCTTTACCTCGGCCAGTGTAGCTTGCCCTACAAAAGGCAGCTGTGGCTGCTTTGAGGGATGGCGACTTGATAGATGGAAACCTGCAACGTTCATGGAGGCAACGAGTCGCGCATACCACCAAGTTCCTTTGGCGCAGCACCACAGAGCATCTTGTCAAAACGACACGATATGAAAGCTGGAAGGGGTCACCACGACCAGGTTATTACCAGCATTCTGAAAATGGGACCCAATCCCTGCCTTAAGCCAGATGTATCCGCGCACGAACCAATGTAAAAGTGGCCGAGACGGACAATGAACAGCAAGAACAGTGCCTCCCGAAGGGAGAAGACAGCCCGTTGACATAGAACCGGTTAGAAGCCAACTCAGCGGTGCAAGCTATCAACGGGGCGGACTATGTTTCTCCAATGCAAGCAGCCTGCATGCGTGTATTTCGAGCTGACAAATAAGGTGGTCTTGCCGTCTTGCTCCGACTGCTTTAACGAAAACTGCCATAGCGCAATCAAAGAAATTCGTTTCAGTAAAAGCCAGCCTAGTTAAAACAAAGACGGAAGCGGTGACAAGGTGGAGCCAGCTCGAGCTGGACATATTTTGCACAGCAAATACCCATAAGAGGGGGATACCCGTTCGATCCATTGTGAGCGTGGAATCCAGGAAGCTGCAAGTGCGCCGGTACCTGCTGATGCGTTCGAGTGCTTTGACTCCTTTGTACATGAATTCAATTGACGTAAACTGTGTACGTGACAGTTATTCGACGTGGTATGTCTTCCCTGCGGATGTGGAAGGCCTATTTTACTCCAGCCTCACCCACACGATGAAATAATTCGTTGTCGTGAGGGAGTCTATAAAAAAACAATGGAGCGGTTTCATTTAAAATGGGTGCTGGAATTTGTGTTGATGACTTTCAGTCCCCGTTGGAGTGACCGCTTGTTACGCCTACTTGTTATTATTTTTTTTCTCGTCGTCCTACTGCGTTTTCTTCCAGTTTAGGCTATAGGCTACGAACAGATCGGGTATGCTGTGGGAAATTATGAGACCGTTCCCACGGCGAGCAACAGTACCTGCGCCAATTTAGTTCTGGGTGAACGGTGGACCAAACGCGGTCCCTCTTCGCACGGATTACCATCATCACGACTGATTCGTCGAGCCACAAAGCGACCTGCTAACCCTGTTTAACTTACTTTGCACATTTGCACACGCTGCGTGCTCTGTTCATTGCACTTCATCTTGTCAAACATGTCCACAACTGTGTCGATATAGTTCTTTCTAACCTTCCCGTATACAGACACGTCACAGACAAACCGGCAGACGGGCACACAAAACGTGTTGCCCCTTAATCGGCATCGAACACGTCTCGCTGTCTTCAGAAGGTCGTCTTCAGCTGCGCTGAAACTCTTCCGTTGTCTTTCTCGTGCGCACCGTTCAGGGGAAGAGCTCACACAACGCGCATAACTTCGAAGACCGGCCACGTCGCTTCCCGTGTCGAAAGATCAGGGGCACATGAAAGCGCAGCGCTCTTTTCATTGCATAGATAGCCGCAAGCACTCTCCGTATACCCCCGACCCGCCCCTCCTGCATACGGAACGAGCAGCACCAGCATCGGGTCAGGGCCAGCTTTCGACATGAGCTCCTCCAGCACCAGCGTCTGTTTCGCAGTAGCGTCCAGTACAAGCAACGCTGACACGGACCACTCAAGACATCGAAACAGAAGTGCATACGAGGTGAAACGTGCACTATCGAATTTGGACTGTTCCGTTACAAATTTGCGAGGATATAACAAGCAAGCCAGCCAGCTGCGAACAAAGCACACAGCCGAATAGTCCACTTCCCAGCACGCTCGTTACACGGTGCGAATACAATCAACCGTCCGGTGCCCCCATGAACGAGCCGGAATGGCTTTCGCCGTAAGGAGCGCACCCTCGGCAGCGTTATGTCGCGTCCGAAAGCCTTTCAGGAGGACGCGAGAGTCTGTCGCAGTCGCGGAGATAAAAGGACGACGCCACGATGCGGCGAGAAGGTCACGACGACCGGGAGGTTCTAAAGACGCGTCGTCCGCTCCGCGCCGTTGCACCACACGCGCCGTGTGTTCCGACACTGCCGTTACAGGCTCTCTCGACGAAAGACGTCAGGGCTTCTGCGAGTTCCACTTGTGCGGGTCTATTGGGGCGATGGGCATCCAGTCTTCATTCGAGAATAAGGCTTAACACATCACCATCGTGACATGTGACATTTACGTTAGGTGAGGTTTGTTCGTTTCGTCGAACAAGTAGAATCCTTGTTTACGGTAGGTAAGAATTGATTGCAGGTCGAGGTCGCGAGAATATCTCGTTAATTTAATGCACCGAAAAGGAACAATTTGTAGCCCTGATTTACGGAATTACTTTTAGGTGCGCAGGTGCTATTTGAAGCTTGAAGTAGAAAATCGTGCGAAGATTCACAATAATTCTCGTCGTCCAACGTCGGCGGTTCTGTTGAAGATCTTTACCGGAGATCCGTCGCCCCTCAATCTAACGAACGCCGATGGTTGAGCGGGAAGCTTTCTCTTGAGGTATTCCTTCGTTGTCGTCCGAGGTTGGACTTTGACTCGCAGTCGGTTTGGACTTTGACTTGTTGAGCTTTGACTTTGACTCT
The DNA here is from genome assembly GCA_013339765.2 of Haemaphysalis longicornis. Lineage (NCBI taxonomy): Eukaryota > Metazoa > Arthropoda > Arachnida > Ixodida > Ixodidae > Haemaphysalis > Haemaphysalis longicornis. The sequence continues at coordinate 53,559,275 of CM023457.1, forward strand.
TCCAATTTGATTTCGCACGAAGAAAGCTTCGCGTTCAATCATCGTGGTTGTTACAAGGAGGGGGGCATTAATTTTCACGTCCATGCACCCTTCTCGAATGTCGCAATGTCGCAATCGGATAGACGTCGGCCCCGTCGACACACTCAGGTTTGATTCCGGACACATCCACGATCATCACAATCGTCAGAGAAAGATGACTTTCCTGCAGTGCGTTTTGGGTAACAGCAGACGACATCCGTAAGATACAGAAAGCTTCGCTTTAAAAAAGAGTGCACGCGAATGAATGCAAACGAATGCGTAGTCTGAAATTAAAAAAAAAACACTTCAGCGTAGATTTTAACCGACCAGCAGGTCTTGTAGCGTTAACGCGCCATGCCACTGTCACGTCACCACACTACATTGCAATGGCACGAATGCTTGCTCAAGTGCCCAAGGAGGCGTATCTGCAGACTGACACCAAAAACAATATTCGGAAGGGGGGAGGGGGGGGGGGTGAGTTTCGCACCGACGCTGTGCCTGGGCTGTGGGGCGCGCCGTAGTAGAGGGCTCCGGATTAATATTGACCACCTGGAGATCTTAACGGGCGTTTTTTGCCTCAATCACTAAAACGGCTGGCAGCAGCACAATGCCTTAGCCACTCCCAGTAAACAACCGCGGCGGGATGAGGGCCCTTGCAGTATGCCCAGGAGGAAGAGGAGGGTGAGGAGGTGTATGCACTGGAGGCGCGGTTTATTTGGGAAGACACTTGAGGCACTAGTAGACTATGAACTTGACCAGCAATGCCTTAGGCAGTTTACGACCGTTAAATGCAGCCATTCTGCGGTTCTAGGAGCACACCGGTTTCTGTTCGAACTGTCCGTCTTCAAGATGTCACAAGCCACAAACACCCCCCTTTTTACTCCCACTTCCCCCACTTGACCTGGAGTCTTCCTGCCAAAATAAAGCTCTCTCTCTCTCTCTCTCTCTCTCTCTCTCTCTCTCTCTCTCTCTCTCTCTCCTCTTCTCTCTCTCTCTCTCTCTCTCTCTCTCTCTCCGTCTGCACCCTTGCAAAGTGTTGCAGAGAAAGCCGCGAACACTCAAACCGCCTGACCTGTTCATTCGGACACTCGAGTGTTCACTTGCACATTTGACCTAAATGTTCGCTCGAGCAGCTCTTGGCAACGTTTCAAACATGATGTCGAATAATATCGCGGTTTATTTCATCTACCCAAAGCACAGTACATGTAGAAGTGTCACTTGTGGCTAATTGTGTAGGTTAACCCATGTAACTCGTTATTCGTATATACTTAGGAACTCTTAATACTTAGTTAACACCATGCGCCGTTTGGGGCCGCCATACCGCGCTTAAGCCACAGGTTTAGAATATTTGTTCTTGCTATCTAAGCCTTCCAAATGTGGTTTTCATCCATTTTATGGTTATCTTTGTTCGCAGACAACATTAGGAGTCCGCTAATTTAGCCCATGCAGAATTCGCATTGGTGCTAAGTTGGTAACGACCATCCTTCGAACAGCGCTTAACCCACGAGAGAAGGTTTTGGTTCACACGCCCTCCGAAATCTTTTCTCAGTCCGTTAAGTATCTGTTACGCTGCTTTAGGAATGACATTTACCCTGCAGTATGTCGCCATTGGTGCAAGAGGAACGACCCTTTCGAACAGCTTTCTTCTTACAAAATGCGCGGAAATAAGCCGACAAACTCACGCCTTTCATGTGGTAAGGTAATTAGCAAATGTTTACCGCTTATACCTATATTTATAGCACGGATGGAGTGACAATGATGGGAGAAAAAAAATCAAAGCCCTCTTCTTTAGATAAAGGTGGTCAAAAGGTTTCTCCCATGCAACCTGATGTATAAATGTCAAAGTCCAAAATACAAACTGCTTCGACCATGTTGGAATGGCGCCATCGCATAGACGTCAGCTTCATGACGCGAGGAACCCAGCTTCGATTCCGACCGCGGGAGGCGTTTTCTTCTTGTTGAACCCATTGTGTAAAGTTGGCTCTCCTGTAGTGCGTTTTGCGCGATGAACGACGCCACCAGTGAGGCATTAAAAGCTTCGCTTAAAAAAAAAACATTCTAGAGCATGGCAGCGCGAAACGCGCTGAGGATGAGAGTGCACGCTCTCTATCCACAGGGTGCACGCTCCCTCTCCACAGGATTATATGTGCTGCTTTGCCACCTGACCCGTGGTGACCAGCCGGAACTGATCCTTCGGAGGGCAACGAAAGCCTCTCCACGAGCGGCCGTTAGGCGGAACTGGACAGCAAGAATAGCCATCGCTCGCCAGGGAAAACGGTGGGGAACATAAAGTAGGAAATGGGGACAGGTGGGGCAATTCTCAGCCTCTTACTAAGATCAAAGTGACCATGACCGATGGTCCTGAAATAAAGAACTCACGAATACAACTTTGCCTACGTTCAATGCCGGCGCCCGGTGGGTGGGATTAAACCCCGTATGAGTTTCCCATGTATGCCCGCGATGTCTTTTGTGCGTTTATGTGTAGTAGTAGTATGTATTGTTGGATGAGGCTGACTTAACCTTGCATAACTGCCGGCAATTGCTCCGCCTAATAGTCCCCAATACGATATCAGAGACACACAATGTCACCACACCTCACTTAGTCTTGTGGACTGCCAGAATAGCAGCAGTGTCACAAGCTAATTTACAAGCAGCGGTGCATGGGAGGGCGACATTTTTGTGGGAATAGACCGGCAAAGGGGGAGGGTGGGGGGATATCAGTGGACTGGCTGTTCACGGTCGGCCACGTTCTCAATACACGGAGGCCTTTACGACAACAAGTCGGAATAGTTCGGTTCCGCGTGTAATTCGACTGGCTTTTCTGCTGCCAAGTAGCCTATGCGGGATAGATATCAAAGCCAATCAAAGGGTTCATGACAACTGACATCGATAACCACTCTTTTTAGCAGTGCCACCGGCACCGTGCAGGCATGACACGTTAGCAGAGATCTTCCCGAGAAGAAGGCTGCGCGTTTTTTTCGCTACGACCGGAGGGGTGCTGGCCGGGCCCTCGTGCTCCCAGTGGCGGTGGCTGCACAGGCAATTAGCGGTGTCGCTGGCGGCGGTAGCATCCCGTCGGCGGAAACAAAGCCCGGTGGGCGGCCGGCCACTCTCCCTTGGCCCCGTTCCGGCCGGCCGCACCTTTTGTAGCGCCGGCCGCCTTAAAACCCGGGCGCCGGACCGCACGTCCCCGCACTCTCGCACGCCGCCTGCACGCCAGGAGGGGCCCAAGGAGCGATGGACGCTCGGCGGCTTAGGATTCCCGCGCGGATTAGCACGGTGAGTGGGCGCCGTACTGGGAGGACTAGGCGACGTTTCGGGCTAGCGGGAGCGACGATGTGGCTGGACTGGAATTGACAGCTTTCGGAACTTCACTCTGAAGAGATCCGAACAAAAACGAATCATAGGCTTCAGAATTTTGAAAGAAAAAAAAAAAACAGCTTATGCAAGCGCTATCAAGGTCTAAGTAATCTGTAACTGCCAGCATTAAAACTGCAGGGGTATATGCGGTGGTTCGCTACGTTTGATTGTTTTGCAGTGGTCCTTTTGCATTTGAACGCAGTGTCCTTACAGATGATTTCCCTTGTGGATATGCGTAATGGGCGAGGTCGTGGTCTGACGCGACGGATCTCTTTAGGCGTTTCAGACGGGGAGCGCGATTCATTTCCATGTATATTTCACAGAAAAAAAAAAGCCGGCGTCGGCGTCTGTAACAGCGAAACGGTTCTCGATCGCGTGCGTTTGAAGAGGTCTGTAGCGCAGGGCGCTCCATAGCGCGCTTGAACTCCGTCCACGGCAATACCAATACCCAGACAGATGGAGTTAGGGAGCGGAAGAACGCAGTCAAGCGAGCGAACTTGCAGGCAGCGCTATCCGCCATCGTCGCCAGGAGCGAGCAGCGGCGCAACGCGCAGGAGACGGATCGAAGCCATTCGAAAGCGTTGGGCGGACGCGAATGGCGCAGCAAATCATCTCGGCAAGAGGAAGAAGGATTTATAGAACGCGGGGCGGAAGCAGATGGTCTCAGGCGTTCAATTGGACATGTCGACTTTTCACTAGCTGAGGAGAAGCTTCATACATTCAAAGTTAAAATCTAGGTTGGTAGGCTAGTGTGTATATAGCCCTAAAAATGACGAAAAGGGGTTTATGTGAGGTTGGTGACCAAGATGGGTGAGCGAAATCGGTTATGAAATATGGCAGGTGAGTGCAGGGGTGTAATTCTGCAATATGCTGTGTCCATCTACGGTTAGACGACCCTCTTTTTGTTGTCAAGAACTTGAATGAGCTAGGTGGCCGAGTGATTGATTGATTGATTGTAGGGTTTAACGCGCCGACGCAACGCAGGCGATGAGGCGCGCTGTAGTGGAGGGCTCCGGATTAATTTCGACCACCTGGGATCTTTACGTGCGCCGAAATCTCGTACACACTGACGTTTTTGCTTTTCGCTCCATCAGAAACGGCCGCCGCGGCCGGGAATCGAACCCGCGACCTCGTGCTCAGCAGCACGCCTTAGCCACTGAGCCACCGCGGCGGGTGTAGGTGGCCGAGTTCGTACGGTTGCGTATACGACAGTGGTGAGCTTCTTAGTGCGGTGTTTTGTACAAACTGCACTTTGAATCGGTATTCGTGTATTGGAGCGGCGGAGTTGCGTTGTGCCTGCCCACAGAAACTTCTTTGAGCTTTGTCTATGTATGTGCAGCCGAGCACGATGGTCCAACGCACTCCATCCCAACTCACAGAATCACAGGTTTAACATAACGAGCAAGAAATTGGTTTATTCCGAGGTGTTATGCCGAGGAGAACGACAGCCGAACATCGTTCTTTCGCTAAGCCTGCGAGCCCTGCCGGCTGGCCGCTGCAGCACCCCCATATATCCTCCACGTGGCTCCGCGCGTGCCCAGGCGTCACCTAGCAACACAGGCGCGCGGTCTGTTTCTTTGTGCTTTGTTTCCCAGGCGATGCGCGTGCTTGGTGGCGTTTCTTTACGATCACCTTTCGGTCATAAACGGCTCCGCCACCTTCTCTCTTGTAATGGAACATGCAAAAGATAGTTTTAAGTCCCGCCGTTCCGTCGTGTACGTAGTCCGTGTGACGGGCCCGTCGGCCCCAGACCGCGTGTGCGCCAGGATGCATGGGCGCGGACATGGCGAAGGCGCAGCCGCGCGGCAACCTAATCCCCCTGCGCGCGACGAAGCAGCGCGTGTCCGACGTGTCCCGGTCAACCGGTAACCGTACACGATGGCAACGAAGCAAAACAATGAGCTCCCAGACCCCACGAGTGGCTTTCGCGACTACGCTACCTGCGCCCGTGTTCTCACGCACAGCAGCGGTTAAGCAGGGACTACAGCCTGCGACAACGAAAAAACTTAAATACGTCGTTCTGTTATATGAACACCTTCCCAACTGAGTTGTGAGTGTTGTCTAATCCTTTGAGGCGCCTGTTTTTTTTTTCTTTCAAAATTAGTCAAATTCACCTAAATATAATATGAGAAGAAAAGCGAAGCTTTGTTACCGTACATAAATGCAACGCTGTCAAAGCTATTGTATAATTTGTTTTACATGTTAGCTAGGAAAAAGTGTGCGGGACAGGTAATTCAAACATAAAGCAAATAGTTATTTACTAATTAATTACCAATACATTCATTAATATTAACAGCTGGGACTGTCAGCCGCGAACTCACAAGGAGGGGGCCATGTTGATTATATAACGTCGCGCCAAAAGTAAACTGTCATTGTGAAATCGGATTCGGCTCATTTTGATCCGTACAGGCTCCGGCTCATTTTTGATACGAAATACGATCTGCCTACACGTTCGCCGGGCGTTATCTGACCTATTTTGTTGTAACCGCTTTTCTAGGGGAACGTTGTCGAGTTTTTCTTGTCACTACAGTTTTATCTGACTTAGTTTCGGTTTGTGGATTTGACTCATTTTGAAAAAAGCAAAGCAAAAAAAAAAAAACTAGCTCTTCAGTTGTTCAAGTGGAATTTGATTGTATACGGAGCCCAAATTATCAGTTTTTCGGACACTTTAAATATACCTTTTCGCGAGGAAGCGCCTTTCAAACGCGGGTTTCCCTTTCATCAGTATACATTTGTTCGCACAATCCGAAGGACGTAGGTAGCATCCTTGAAGGAGAGCCGACAGAAACTGGTCACAAAACTTTCACATGCTGGACCATATTTTTGACGCAATATTGAAGTGGTCGACGCTTGGACGTCAGATGATGCGCTTGAATCGTTTGAGCGCGAAATTCGAACGCAGACCTCCGCGCATGCAAAAGAGATGCATGCCGTACCTTTTCCACGCGTGGGGTGGGGGAGAATGGAATGGGGAGACGCGAGGGGGGGGGGGGGATCGAGGGGAACTGGAACTGGGGAGGAGTTCATGCGGTGTCAAATACGGCCAGCCTGCCGGTCCTGTCTGTCGGTGCGCAGTGTTCGCCGAGTGCCGTCGGCAACGCGTTAGCCCTCATTCACACAGCCGTCACCTTCTCCGTCACGGCACCGTCACGTCAAAAAACCGCGACGGAGACGTAGCGGAATAGCGTTCGTACTGGAGCTCTCCGTCAGAGTACAGGGTCGTCTGCCAAGTGATCAGTTTAGCCTAGAAATGAGCGTGCTTAATCTGAAAAGTAAAGAAAATGGCTTAGATTTTTACGTGTGCTCATTTTTCGCTAAATTTAGCCGTAAAAATTTGTTTCCTGATTGGCTGGTTTACCACGGGCGTAGTCCCGTCGCGTTGACGGAACGGAAACGTAGAGCTCGGCTTCCCGTCACCGTCGCACCGTTTTCGGCGAGAAATCGCCCGAGAAACCGTCGCCCATGACGGAAGACGGTGACGTGACGTGACGGGGTGAAAAACGGCTGTGTGAATGAGGGCTACGCCAACGTGCGACTGCAGACATCGGCAGGAGCGCCGTTCCCTGCGCTCTACGGCGTCGCCGGCTTCGCTCGCTCTTCAAGGGCGATATCCACCCGTTGCAGATGAGGCTGTTGGACGCGTTCCCCGTCGCTTCGTTGGCACTCGTCTGGACGGCCGTCGGCGTGCTGGCCTCCGAGTTCCCCCACCACCACGGCTCGGGCGGCGCCGGAGGGGGCGTGGTGGTGCTGTACCACAAGGATCCGGCGCCCTTCTCGGGCGACCGTCGCTTCAGCAAGGGAAAGCACGTGACCACATCGCTCGTGCCGGCTGCCTCCATCATCCCGGCGGGCTTCGTGCACGGGAGGCCGTCGTGCGCGCGGGACCTCGACCTGTGTGTTTTCAACCACGACTACCCCATGTGAGTCGGTGGGAGACTAATTTGGGAGATGAGGCGGTGTTGGCGGCTACCCACCTGCGAGCACGCCTTCCATCTCCCACGTGAATGCCAGCGATGTAGGAGTGTAAGAGTGCCTAAATTTCTGTCTGAAGTGTCGCGTATACGTATGATGTCATCCTGTCAATTGCTCTGGTGGTAGTATTGTGACCGCGTGAAAGCTCCTTCTGCGATAGCATGCCGTAACATCAGGCATGAACTCTAAAGGGGGTTTGGGACTGTCCGAGCCCTCCGGACACACACCAGGAACATATTCGCGTAACCTGACACACCCCGGAAGCCAGAAAGTTGCGAGGGTATCCGGATCTCAGTTCAAAACAGAGGCCCTGGACACTATTCCTTCAGTGGATCCCACCGAAGTTCTTTCAATGAAGTCATATTAATGCCAACCGTTTCTGTAAAAACAAAAATCGGCATGCTCCCAAGATTCGTATTTCTTGAATAAGGAGTTTAATCCCCCTTTCATCAACTGGCTTGGGCAGAAGCGGTTTCTTGATGAAAGCCACTCCACACTAGTTTTTAGGTCAACGGGATGATAGAACGAGTGGGCGTCGCAAAGTTGGAGCTCTGGTTTACATAACGGTCAAGTGATGTGTATGAAGCTGAATGCAGCTTTGCCCAACACGTGAGGTCCATGCAAGATTTCCGTACAGCTGCTCGGTTTAGAGAGTTTCCTTCTCGTACTTGATGACGGCAGCCTCTACGTAGCATACGTCCATTTGGACGTCCGAAATTGGATGTATTTGGATTCCAGTAAAAATTTACGGAATCACAAATGTTTTATTAACGAGAAGCTTATGTTCCTACAACCAAATACTGCACCACATAGCACTACCGGACAGACAAGAATACACGAACACAAACTTGCTTCTCATTTTTCGTAAGCGGTTCCCAATTCTTGTATGTATCATCCTCATCAGCCTATCTACGTCCACTGCAGGGCAAAGGCCTCTCCCATGGATCTCCGTTTATCGAGGTCCTGTGCTAAATGCGACCAAGTTATCCCCGCAAACTTGATCTAATCTGCCCATCTAACCTTCCGCCGTCCCCTGACGCTTGCCCTTAATCACCAACGGTTATCTTGCCTTCTCATTACATGCCCTGCCCGCACCCATTTCTTCTTAATTTCTACTAATATGTCCTTAACACGCGTTTGTTCCCTGACCCACTTCTCTCTCTTCTTGTTCCTTAATGGAACACCTATCATCTTCCGTTCCATTGCTAGCTCAGTCGTCCTCAATTTAAGTTGAACCCTATTAGTGAACCTCCAAGTTTCTGCCCCATAGGTGAGTACCGGTAATATGCAGCTGTCATTCACTTTCTTCTTCAGGGACAATGATAGGCTGTTATTATTATCTGAGAGTGCCTCCAGAATGCACTCCAGCCAATTCTTATCCTTATAATTATCTCTGTCTTATGGTTGGGATCCGGGGTCACCACTTGGCCTAAGTAGGTATATTCTTGTATACTCTTCCCCAAAGAGATCATCGTTGGAGCAGGTGAGGTTCTTCAAAAAGTTAAGAAATTAGCCTTGATTTTAGTAATATATACAGATGGAACTAGTATGTCAGGGTGTTGATGCACAAAATCTTTTTAATTGAAAAGCTGAGTAGTTATTTTGTTCTTGCTTTTACATTCAATTTAAGCCCCTATTTGCTGCTTCGTGGCGACTTCGCACGTCCACGGGCGGATGTCCTTCGGACGTGCGGAAATGATTATCCTTGGTACATCCATTGCTGGATGTCCACTCTACGTACGACAATGTACATCCACACATGCACGTACAGTGGCCGTCCAAACTGGGCATTCGATGTTCGGCTGTTTTGCGGACGTTCCACGGACGTCGCACGGTTGCTTGGGGAGGCGTGTTCTTCGAACCCTTCGCCTTGTTGCAGAGAGAAAGTGCAGTCCATCGTGGACCGTCACTACAACCAGATGTACGACCTGTACCACACGCTGTACAAGACCCCTCCGCACGAGGTCCAGTGGGTGGAGAACTACACGCTGGCCTTCGCCGCCGAGAAACAGCACGGCAGCTTCGTGTGCCGCTCGGAGGCCGTGTACCTGCGCATCGGCTGGGCCAAGAACTGGAAGGGCCTCTGGATGACCGTCGTCAACACCGAGCGCTTCCCGCAGGTCACCCGCGTCGAGAAGTGCAAGTACGTGGCCATTTTGCATGACAACCTCCGCTTCCCCTATGCTGTGGTTGAGAAGAACTTCTTGCTGGTCTAGTTGCTGAATAGATGCCATGATTTGAAGCGCAACAAAAACACACGAAGAACAGTGTAGACGGGACAGGCGCTATCCCGTCTTGTAAACACTTCCCCAAAGAGATCATCGTTGGAGCAGGTGAGGTGTAGACGGGATAGCGCTTGTCCCGTCTACACTGTTCTTCGTCCGTGTGTTTTTGTTGCGCTTCAAATCATGGTATGCTGTGGTTCTGGGAGTGTCTTTATCGGGCGTAAGATACCCGATGTGGAGTCTGAAGCTTGATGTAGAGGTTAAGAAGGCAGGGATATTTAGCCTCTGTAGGAATAAGTGGATAAGGCACTACACTACCAGGCACAAGATTGCGGGTTTGATTCTTGGCTGGCGCGGCTAATTCTGATGAAGGCCGAAATAAACCCGCGCACGATATTTTAATGCATCTTAAAAATGCCTGGTGGTTCCTATTAATTCATAGTCCTCCGCGACGGTGCGCCTTCATAGCATATAGTTGTACCTTCGGCGTGTAAAATTAACCAAAATTCAAACATTTGCAGTTATATTTAAAACACCTAGTTATACTGCGTTGTTGTAACCAAGAACTTCTTGAATATCTGTGATGGTACGTTGTGTACACTTCACTATGTACAAAAAAAAAGAGGGGGGGGGGGGGCTTCGCAGTACTGGCGCAAAGACTGGGCATACAGCGAAGCTTGCGGCTCCACCTAGGCTTTTTTCAGTTTATGCGTGGTTATGCTTGGAGACTCGGTCACGTTTTCCGCGAGTAGCCGTCGTTAGCTACCCAAAGAGCAATAAACATTTGGTCATTAAAGTACACGTGTTGTTAGGGACGAAGCCTCTTACGGGCTTGGGCTGTCGGTGTCTCACCCACGCGTGGCTCAGTGGCTAAGGCTTGCATGTAGCACGAGGTGCGGGTTTTATTCCCGGCCGCGCGGCGTTTTTGATGGAGCGAAAAGCAAAATGCCCGTGTGTACGAGCGGCGCACGGTTAAAGACAGGTGGTCAAAATTAATCCGGAGCCCTCACTACGGGGCGCCTCATCGCCTGCGTGCGTTGGCGCGTTACTCTACAATCAATCAATCATGTCCCCGGGTTCATGTCGTCGTAGTATCATGTAGTCACCCTACTAAAACACCGGGACACTCCAACGCCTCGCGCTAGAACGTAACGCTACTAAAAGAACACACCGGGACACTCGTTTTCCAACGCCTCGCGCTGGAACGCTTCGTGCTTCAAAGACACGAGACTTACAGCTAAGCTGTATACCTCTAGTCCCCAACGGTTTCATCTCCGTGGGCAAGAACGCCAAGGCGCCAAGAATGCACTTGTACACTGCATGCTTCGCTCTTCCTCAGGTTTCACGTTAGTGGAGATGGCCCGGAATTTTTTTTATTATTATTTTCAGTACCAGTCATGTATTTCAGAATTGGACCAAAGTCGTCGCATCCGTTCCTCTTCTTCGGGAGTGACGCTCTTCTTTCGCCCCAAACTCCACTTCGTCGGAGACCCGGCTGTTGCACCTCACATGTTCTGAATGACTGGCAGGCCCGGATCGTTTTGTCCGCAGGCTTTCATATCTCTCACAAAGTCGTCATCATCATTATCATCATCATCATCACCCAGCCTACCTACGCCAACTGCACGGCAAAGGCTTCTCCAATTATTCTCCAATTACCCCGGTCCTGTGCTAACTGCGACCAATTTATCCCCGCAAACTTCTTGATCTCATCTGCCCATCTAACTCTCTGCCGCCCTCTGCCACGCTTGCCTTCTCTAGGGATCCACTCTGTTACCCTTAATGACAGCGGTTATCTTGCCTTCGCATTACATGCCTGCCCACGTCCATTTTTTCTGAATTTCTACTAAAACCCTTACACGCGTTTGTTCCCTGACCCACTCCGCTCTTCTGTCCCTTAATGTTACACCTATATTTTCCATCCATTGCCGCTGATGTCAATTAAGTAACCCTCTTAGTGAGCTCCAAGTTTCTGCCCCGTAGGTGGCAGAAAGTGGACGCGCGTCAACGCGCGCTAGAACCGGCGGCAAAGGCTTCGCGAACTCGGCGCTGTAGCGCGAGCTTCGTGCTACTTGAGCGCGTACGCGCACGTGAACGGCGGACGAGTACGAACCAGTGACGGCGCAGATGCGGCGCGCGCAAGCTGACGTCACGGGTTTCCTGCGCACGTTCGCCGGCCCAACAGCAGCTTAAACAGCATCCTGTAAAAAATCAACCATCCCTTCCTAAAGAAAGTTGAGAGAAGCGCGAGAGCGACGATTTTTGGCGCACTAAATAAATGCATCTGCGACGTCACAGGCGCGATCGTGTTTTTGTAATTACAGATCCTTCCGGAAGTGCAGTGTGTCTGCGGCGAGCCTTTTTCGCTTCGACTGATTAACGAGGCGTTTCTCGGGGCTACCACTTGTGTCTCAGCTTATTTGGGGTCTTACCGCATTAAAACAAATTTGGCCGAGGTGAAATTTGAGTGCAGTTGGCCTTTATGACCAGCGGTTATTTGCCTCGCATTACCTGCCCTGCCCACGTCCATTTCTTATTCTTAATTTCTACAACAGCCAACACGCGTTTGTCCTGACCCACTCCGCTCTTCTTGTCCCTTAATGTTACACCTATCATTTTCCACCCATTGCCGCGAGTCGTTCTCAATTAAGTTGAACCCTTTATTGAGCTCCAAGTTTCTGCCTGGGGTGGCAGAAAGTGGACCGCGTCAACGGCGCTAGAACCGGCGGCAAGCTTCGCGAACTCGGCGTCTGTAGCGCGAGCTTTCTGTGCTTCCTACTTGAGGCGCGACGACGTGAACTGGGGGAGACGCGACAGATGACGCCACGAACGCTGGGCGTGTGCCTCGACGGCCGAACGGTGCCGGCGCGCGCGATGACGTCACCGTTCGGCGAGGTTTTCCTGCGCACGTTCGCCGGCCCAACACCAGCTTAAACAGCATCGCTGCTAAAAAAAATCAACCATCCCTTCCTAAAGAAAGTTGAGAGAAGCGCGAGAGCGACGATTTTTAGCGCACTAAATAAATGCATCTGCGATCGATCTACATGCATAGCGATACGTGATTTATTAGATAAAGGTGTACTATTGTGCTTCTTCTTCATGATCGATGCATGTTTCGTCTCACCCGGAACCGTTCCGTTTTCGCGATTTTCAGCTGATCGTTTTAATAGAAACCCGGTTTCACGCATGTAGTGTCGTCTCAGCGCGTAGTTATAATGTAATTTGTTTAGGCATAGTTTTGATAACACAAGAGTTAAGGGAAGGCGCACTAGCGTAAGCGTAGCCACCTTTCTGTCCAGCCGTGCACACCACTGCGTGGTCAAACTCCATGTGCAAATAAAACTATGACTATGACTACTCCCTCCGTAGTAAAGTATGCTTTACTGCAGTACAGGCAATGTGGGAAAGCCAGCTACATAGGCCAAGCTTACACCTAGCTGTACCCTGAAAGTCGGCTTCACTTTTAAACACTGATGCACTGCTGAGAAGACAGTTTTCTAGAGCAATTTAAGCTGTCTTGTATCAAAATATGAAGGACCTTTTTATTTTTGTATGAGAGCCTTTCGGTCGGCCAACCGTCTGTGGGCAACTCCATTAGTGCTTTGACGGGGTTCTATCGATCTCACTAAGGAAGCTTCCGCTATAAAAACACGAGAGGGCAATGGCGACCAATAAATTCGAGGTCTGTTTACGCGCTTGCAAGATGCCTTACTACAGCGGTTATCCAACATGAGTATGCCGGGGACCCTTTCAGTCTGGAAAAAGTGATGGGAGAACCCTTGATTAACGATGTCGATTCGTGTTCAAATCTCAAACAATTTGCACTTCCACCTAGAGTCACCCACATACTTATCCAATGCCCTTCTTTTGTGTCTCACTTTTATGCTGATGTGTGTCACATCGTCAAGCAATTTTCTCTCACAGCTAGGTAACAGCCGTATCAACACTTATATGTAGTGTTCGTTTCCAGTTTTACCCGATTTTTACGCCCCAAACATGTTTCAGGAGAATCGAATTGAACTCAATTTCTCCCCGACTGGGCCTTTTTAGAGTACCGATACGCAATATCATGGGTTGACTGCTCGCCTGCTCTCAACCAGTATACTTACTGGAAGCAATCCCCACAAACTCAGATTTCGAACTCATTGAGTATTGGTACGACCCTACCGCTCACTAATCCAGGCTTGCAAATGTTGCACTGACATTGCTGTGCCTAGCTAATGGAAGCTTTAATGTCTCCTGGCTTTGGTAAGTTCAACAATAGCACAGGTCTCGAATGGAGACCGACACGCTGTGATTGCAGATGATAATGTATGCAGACAAGCATGTGTAAAAAATCAATGACCAGCTTTTTGCAAATAAAATGTCTAATTTCCTAGAAGTCAGCAATGCTCTTTACTGCCATCATTACTGCTTCGTTTCCAAACAAACGCCCAATTCCGGAGAGTATTTGCTAGACAACCCTGATGTCCCCCCCCCCCTTTGAACCAAACACCAATTTTAACTCATAGAGAAGCTCAGTTTATTACATAGCACATCTGTGGAGTTAACCCGAAAAATACCCAAATTTTCGAATGCTTTTGCAAAAAGAAAAGCCGATTTCTCCCCGATTATCTGTTCGAAAAATAGCACCCGATTAAAAAAAAAAAGCATATAAAACCCGAAAACGAACAACCCTACTTACACGCTGCCTTCTGTATGTCTGGCTTTTTTGCATGGCTGGCGTGCTGCGCAAAAAGCCAACCCTAGAACACGCACGCTACGCCAAGTCATGCAGCGAAGCCACCTTCTTGCATACCCAGAAATGTTTGGCAAAAAGGAAAAACAGAATGGGGGTATGAGTGTTGTGGACCACTGAAACGCCCTTGCGGACCCTTATTTGAGAACCTTACCACTACAACGCCAATACTCCAACTTTGCATGCAGATACCGCAACAAGCCGTGCGACTACATGGTGCCCTGCTACAAGTCATCCTGCAAGCAGCGGGAGATGCTGTACCCGCTCATCGCTGTCAACCCTTACGACCTGGGACAGAAGCCCACCATCGACCTGTTCCCCATTCCCAGCGGATGCGTTTGCTACGTGGACGACTTCCGGTTTCACTGAGCTCCGCCAAAGTTACCCCTATTGCTAGACGAACTGGGCTGCTGCCATGGCTAAGCTCTTGTACAGAGGACAACGCACACCGCATGTTCGCGCGTATAACCCGCCCCTGCATATAATCCGCATCCCCACTTTGAGCTCGCCGAAAAAAAAAAAAGAAATCCTTTCATATTGCCTTTCATTTGATACAGGAAAGGCTGCACCAAAGCTACTGCTCAAGCAACACATCACATACTATGTGGACAGAAAAAGCGTATATTTAGCAAGTAGAATTAGTCACAATTCACTCAGTGACACTGCAAGTCCTCGCTAGCGTACACAAGGTCCTCTTCACGGCACAACGAGCATTGCAGTGAAGGGGCACCAAAGAAAAAAAAATAAAACCCAGCGTATTATTCGCACCCCTACTTTGCCGCTGAAATTTTCGCATTTTTGGTGCGGGTTATACGCGCGAAAATACGGCATGTCTATAACACGGCTTTCATACTTCCAGCCTTGTCCTGCCTCGCCTGAGAGAGATTTGAGGAAAACTACCGTGCCGTCCTGAAGTCTGAGCCCACCACTCTTGTCCTCGACGTAATATTTGTGAAAAGTTTGTGGCTGCAGTTCTCAGAGGTAACTAGTTGAACTCGCTGTTATAGACAAGTGTTTCGCACACTGTACAATAAAGCAAAGCTTATACCACAGAGCCAGGACTACTGCACTGGTTTGAAGCTAGTGAGTGAATTGGCTGTGCTTCTGGAAGTGTAAGAGTACGAATTTCTGAGAGGCTTCTTTGGGGTGTGCTCTTGGTCCTAAAAATGAGAGAGAAAGCGTGGCACCATTTTTTCAGGTATTTCCTGGAGGTAGACCGAATTAAATATTATTTTCCCATGAAAAAACACTGTTCGTGCAATGCCTTGCTTTAGAATACCCACGATTAAAGCCATGCAGACTCATGTGCAGTTTATTGCGAGCACCTGAATGTTGGTATTTTAGGCAGCCCTCTGTTCAGAAAAAAAACAGCAACCTACGGGTTAAAACTAAAGTTGTGAGTTAGGCATTATGGTTCGTTGAACTCTCATTTGAAGCATTAAGCAGCAGCACTAGCACAGGCTGCTTGATGTTGATTGCAGCCATAAAAATTGAAAGCACATTTCTCCGGTATGTCCCAAGTGTCTATTACCTGACGAAGTGAGGAGAAAGTAGGCCTATATTTTCAGCTAGTATCTTGTAATGCCGAACGAAATGTCAGCCATCGCTACATGCCGTACATCTGCTTTTATTTCATGAAAGCAGCTACAGTACACTCTAGGACTTGGCAAAGACTATTTATAAAAGATGGTGTAACTGTGTTGAGGGAATCATGTTGAGCTATAAGTGTTGACACGTGCAGGTTCTTCATGTTATGGTAATGTTGTTTGTAGCATTGTCTGTTATAAACTGTTGGTTGTTGCTGTATTGAAATAACATATTTAATAAACTAACTATTTTACTACAGTGATCCAGTAGTCCCTCAGTCTATGCAGTACATGAACTGGAAAGCTCAACTTATCTAATTTATGAATTAACTAAACATTTTTTACCAATGACTTAGATGAAAAAAAAAATTGCATCCAATGATCGTAAGATGGCAGGATAGACTTACATTTAGCACGCAAGCACAACTTTTAATACGAAAGTGTTTTATTCCAGGATTCACGAAGATTTCACTTACATCATATCCGTCACGGAAATGACGCCAGTTCAACGAAGCCAGCGGCCTGTAAAGGGTGCACCCCTGCACACAGGGTCTTCTTGCGGGGAAGCAACCGTTAGTACTAAAGAGTACGTTATACTTAGGGTTGTTCGTTTTCGGGTTTTATATTTTAACACTAAAGTGTTTATGCCGGGATACACCAAATTTCACTGACGTCATACCCGCGACGGAAATGACGCCAGTACACCCTTTTGCCGAAGCGACTCGCCAGCAGGACGTCGCTCGCCAAGCACACCCACAAGACAGCTACCGACCCGCAAATCATGCTCAGCTGCAGATTTCGCTGCACATTTCACTTTCATGTTTTACCAGTTCCTCTGACAGAGGAATAAACCACAGTTTTTTTTACAAGTGCACAGGCCCAACAGCCATGGCAGTGTAAACTAAATAACACATGCAGGTAATGTTTACACGTCGAATGTAACACGAAACCGAATGTGATCAATCAAAGGTCATTCATTTGGGCATCATGTTAAATCACAACAGGCTACCTAAAAAATGGCGGACACAATGTGGACACGTTTCCTGTAACTACACACACATAGATGTCCGAAAAAAAACAAAGCAGACAGAAAAATCTTAGCTAACATAATCACTTTATTGTGAAGCAGTCTTCCTAACACTCCTAACTCTTTCCAGCCTTGGCAGTGGCCTTCTTTTCGGCCGGTATTTCTGGCGTGATGCCTGCTTTCCGCCGCGTGACCGACAAGAATGCTCTGTCGAGCAAGTGCTGGTACGGCGTCTCCTCGGGGGCCATCAGGAAGGACCGCACCGCCTTGTGGTACCGGGGCAGCATCTGGGAACTGAGCTGCTTGTAGGTGAGCCAGGCAAAGTCGTCCGCCTTCTTCAGCTTCTTCAGGTCGCTTACAGACAGAGTGCCATTCCTCAGCTGAGCCTTGAAGAAGAACACCTGGTGCAGTGGAGAAACCATAAAAGAGAGAGAGAGAGAGAGAGAGAGAAAAAAGGGTAAGAAGAGACATATACTCTAGCAGCTCCTGATGAAAACAAATTGCTGTCTCTTGTGACGAAAGGGGTGACAACATCGTCCCGCAAGAGTGACAGCAGCAAGGTGATTCTACTCCGTCGTTCACTGCTAACTCTCACGATCAGCAAATTCATTTTCTGCACACCAGAAGTAAGGGGGGGAGGGTAATGACGATGATGACTGTGGTATGGGTACCATCACGTATACAGTCGAGTCCACTGATAACCGATACCATTATAACAATATGTCGGATAAACGTGAACAGCTATGGCACCGTAACTTTTGTATTCTTTCTACGTTAAAATAAACCACTTATTACAATGTCCAGTAGCCAACAATATCGGAGTATAACTATTGAATCCGGTTACAATAGCACAAACAGTGCAACAGTGATGACTCTGATGACACAGTTGCGCAGCCTACTCAGGATAGTGTCTTCGTAGGAGGCCCAATGGTGAAGAGTCCTCGGGGGACTTGTTTTCAAGGACATTACCTCAGCAGGTGAGCAATCACAGATGCTCTTGGAAAATATTGCGCTAGCTTCACACGCGGCAAACAAAGGTGACCGACTGTGGCTTCTTTTCCGCAAATTAGTAGTAGTACGACCTTGCTCGGCACAAAAAATGTTTTGAGCTCTGTTTACTTAAATCATGCAAACCAGCTTATAACAATTATCGGTTATAACGATGGGATTTCTTTGGCACTTTGGATATTGTTATAAGTGGACTAGACTGTATACACGTGAGCAGACAAACTCTTGTTTGCAGCCATGCACGTATGACAAGCACTTCAACGAGGCGTGCAGCTGTGAAGCAGCAGCGTGCAGCGTGAGAGTGAGGAGAATGCCGATTAATATTCTGACGAGAAGTGACAATACCGGCAAAGATACAGATAAAGATGAGGGAGTGATAAGGCAAGCAATGAAGAGAGTCACTCAGAGCAACGTGATTGCAACTCTGGCAATTTTTATGAGGGGTAATGAGAACAGCGATCACAATTTGTGCAATCAAACTGCTGGCAGTGATGAAAAGTGCGACAAGGCATGCAACGAGGAGAGTAGCAAGGGGTTTGAATAGGAGTCTTATGACCGAAGTGACAAGCAGGGTGCCCAAAATGAAGGCAAGGATATGTAAATGTTAAATGATGGGAAGGATACGTAAATCTTAAATAAATGCACCCAGCAGCTCGCATCGAATGCCTGTTTTTAAAAGGATGCATACTTCAGCGGGTTAGCGTAGCTGAATGCGCTGCTTCATTAATGTTCATGGTGAGCCTTCTTCACTCCTGATTTCGGTCAACTGTTTCGCCTTGCAGTACAAGTCCAGTCAAAAGACTTATTCTTTCGAGCCTCTTCTCCTTCACTTGAAAATCGTGATAAAGTTTCAGTTCTACATACGACAATACATGCATCGATCATGAAGGAGGATGAGTACAAAAGAATACCTTTATCTCATAATCGGTATACATTTGGATCGTTCGCAGATACATTTACTTAGTGTGCGAGAAATCGTCGCGTGGGTTTGTTCTTCGCTTGCAATTTGGATATTTGAAGGTTGGGCACACTTTTGATGCAATTTTGAAGTCAAAGCTTTCTCCCTTCTCCCAACTTTCTTTAGGGAGGGATGGTGAAGTTTTGTCTTACTCGTTGCATCAAGAGTTGCTTTTCTTCTCTTCTGACCTCGAAGTCACCATTCCCTTATCCCCTCAACGAAAACCTGGTGACCCCTTTGTCAGGGTGATGTGTGTGGACATGCGGCAAGAAACGTTCCTTCCACAAATGCACAGCAAACACTTTCAAAAACTCCGCCTTGAATACAGTCAAGGCCATCAAGGAGCTTTCACGTCTCTTGAACCAAATGCACACCAAGTTTTCTTATTAGAAAAACAAGTCCCTAAGACTACCGCAGAGCTCATTCAGGGCTAAAAAGCTCGGAGGGGGAAAGCAGGGGGGTGGGGGGGGGGCAGGATTGTAGTACCAGATGCAACTACAAAGATGCAATAAGGGGTCTGGTAGCCATTGAACCCAGCGAAGCCAGGTGCAAGTTGCTGGCCAACGTGTTTCTTCACCGATGTATTTGATGAACAGTGTGTCTGGGTGCCACCATGCATGGCCACCATGTTGCCACCATGCATGGCAACATGGTGTGCAGTGCGTGGTACCATGCTATGTTTAGGCGCGGCAGAGGTCTGGAAATAAGCCCAGGCGACTACACTTGCCTTGGCTCCCTGGACGCCATTCTTCTGAAACTCAGCCGGGTAGTTGTAGGTGTAGAAGCCTGCGGGTGCAGGGCCCCGGGTAAGAAGGCTCCAGGTCAAAAGACTTATTCTTTCGAGCCTCTTCTCCTTCACTTGAAAATCGTGATAAAGTTTCAGTTCTACATACGACAATACATGCATCGATCATGAAGGAGGATGAGTACAAAGAATACCTTTATCTCATAATCGGTATACATTTTGATCAGTTCGCAGATGCATTTACTTATGTGCAGAAATCTGTCGCGTGGGAATTTGAATGCTTCGACAGTTGGCAATTGGAATTGAGAGGTTGGAGCCTCAACTTTTGGAATGTGCAAGTTTGAAGTCACAAGCTTTCTCGACCATCACCCAACTGGTATTTTAGGGAGGGATGGTGAAGTTTTGTCTTACTCGTTGCATCAAGAGTTGCTTTTCTTCTCTTCTGACCTCGAAGTCACCATTCCCTTATCCCCTCAACGAAAACCTGGTCCCCTTTGTCAGGGTGATGTGTGTGGACATGCGGCAAGAAACGTTCCTTCCACATGCACAAGCACCTCTTCAAAAACTCCGCCTTGAATACAGTCAAGGCCATCAAGGAGCTTTCACGTCTCTTGAACCAAATGCACACCAAGTTTTCTTATTAGAAAAACAAGTCCCTAAGACTACCGCAGAGCTCATTCAGGGCTAAAAAGCTCGGACGGGGAAAGCAGTGGGTGGGGGGGGGGGGGTCAGGATTGTAGTACCAGATGCAACTACAAAGATGCAATAAGGGGTCTGGTAGCCATTGAACCCAGCGAAGCCAGGTGCAAGTTGCTGGCCAACGTGTTTCTTCACCGATGTATTTGATGAACAGTGTGTCTGGGTGCCACCATGCATGGCCACCATGTTGCCACCATGCATGGCAACATGGTGTGCAGTGCGTGGTACCATGCTATGTTTAGGCGCGGCAGAGGTCTGGAAATAAGCCCAGGCGACTACACTTGCCTTGGCTCCCTGGATGCCATTCTTCTGAAACTCAGCCGGGTAGTTGTAGGTGTAGAAGCCTGTGGGTGCATGGCCCAGGAAGAAGGCTTCCAGCGTAGGGCCACACACTTCAGCCAGTGCTCGTTCGGCAGTCTGTAAGTGACAAGAAGGGGGGAAACGCGATAAAGTCATTTACAGGGTGGTCGACAAAGCTGGAGCGGTTTTACGCAGCAAACATTGTGGCGACCTTATTCACTCAACGAAATTGATGCGCTGGATAATGGCACACAGCTTTTCATCAGTGCACATGCGAAAAATAAATGGAATCACTGTATTAAGCTGGTGAAAATGAAGCTGTACGACAGTTAGGCGGGAAGAGGGGGGGAGCCTCAATATGTTGGAATGTGCAGTGCATAGAATCACGAAGCAATTTCGCGACATCACTCCAGGTATTGGAAAACTGAAAGAAATATCTGATAAAAAAAAAAAAGAACGAAAGAAGAAGACGCCATTAAAACTCATCGTCATTGCTCAAATGGTCTGCGGTAAAATAAGAGGACCAAACTAGCAGCATAAGCGATAACGGAAGAACACATGACAGGCTTTCGTCCTTGTTTGTGATCGTCGACATTCTCAATTGTGTACCAACTTGCTCAATCACAAGTCTCGCTGCTTGGCACCACCTTGGTGTTAAATACAGGGCTGGGGTGTTCAACATCCGAGAAATAAAAAAAAGGCTCAAAAATAAACACTCTGGCTGTTTGTTTTACTAAAACTGCAAATGGACAAAAAGAAAATGGGATTTCAACCTGACTTCACAGGGGTCACAAATCCTAGCTCTTTACTCGGTCGCGGGAACCCGCTGTGAATCGACCAAGGAAGTTCCGTTCGCTGGTACTTCGTGTAGGATTGATTCGTGCATTGCGGGGGAATTCCGTCCCCTGTGATTGAGACCTCCTCCGTCGGCTATGCGCAATGGCGGAGCTGTATGACGCAACAGCTCGCAATCACTTTAATCCTACCCTTTCATGACCATTGCTGCCTGAGTGCGTTCCTATCGGAGAAAGAAGGGGGTGACGGCGGAGAGCGCAGCCGCGCGCGAGGAGAACTGGGAGTTTTGCGGACAACAACAACCCGCTATGGAAAACAAGGCGAGTGACGAGATGCGTCGGAGTCAAAAAAAGAAAAACTATTTGCCAGACATTCGATGTATGAACACCACAGTTGGCAGCAACGCTGCGGTCTCTTTCAGTCCGAGCTTCAGCTTGCTGCTGCCTGCCATCATTCGCCTTTGACAGAAGTGCCACAGTGCATTTTCAACTTTGGCACATTCACCCCAGCGGCAAAAGAAAATAGATGAAAAGGAATCCACATGTAGCTATTGTCTTACAGGTAACCCAGTGCCTTTTTAAATTTTCACTGACACCTTGGGATGAAAAATCTGCCATGTAGCTCCTTCTCGAATCGTTCACATTCAGTTGAAGCTGCTACACAGTCGGTTTTAATTACACGAATTCAGACTTTTTGTGTGCTACCTAGCCTGACAAGAATGCCCAATCCTCATGGCTCATGTCCTCTGCTTAGGAAGCAGCCAGTGCTTATTGATACCCCTAGCTCACACAAATATCCACTAACACAAGAGCCCTTCATGTTAACACTTTTAACACAAATCAGAAACAGGTTACATTTCTAGTCCTCCTCTTCAACTGCAGCCAGAAATATAACAGTGCGATCCCTACACTAGACGCTATTTTTTTCCATCCCATGTCTTGATCCCATCCTGGGAGTTCTGGCCGCCTCCGCCATAAACAGTGAACATCCAGGCTGCCCAGGAAGCTTTATGTGAACACGTGCACCAGATCTGCCCAAAAATACTTGCACACTACGCCGACCTTGTGGGCGGAAAACGACCGCTAGGACCTCGACTAAGGTCCTTAGGTCACTAAGTTAGTTCGCTCTCTCTCTTGTGCTGCACCAAACTTCTGACATCTGACTACAGAGGCTTCCAATGCACTGCAGGATCCCCAAGTGGCCCAAATTAACCCGCAGATGCAGCCCTTAGTCCAGATTCAATGAAAAGAAGGCGGGCACTGTGGATGTCCCGGGCTCTTCTCACCTGGCGCACGGTCTCCCCATCAGCATTCACTGCCTGGGGCAGAATCCAGCGATGGCCCTTGCCCAGCTGCTGGTTCACCACAAGCAGCAGCGGCTGATCGAGGCAGCGTTGTGTGCTGTGCCGGTCGTCCTTAGCATCCGCCTCTGCAGAAGAGAAGAGAGGGGGGCTCAGATCGCCACCCTGGGGAACACCGGTCCGCAGCGTATCAGCTGCAACTACTGCCACCCCTCTTCCAACCTCCCTGCCCTCCACAACAAATTGATTTTTTAGCAGCGCACCCATATTTCGGCATGTCTGAGCACATACTAACATCAGGCAAAATGTTATGTTGTGTGCGTGACACCATCGCAGCAGTTTGCAGCTCTCTACCAAAGCTTTGCAAAGGCATGTGGCGCTGCTGGTCTATTCACAGAAACATTAAACCGTGAATTTGGCCCCCCACAGAGGCATGCACTGTGGCATCAACCTTTCAAGTGCATGAAAAACCCGCAAGCAATGAGGCAAACAGGCCAGCATTCCTAGCACATGGCATGCAGTGTCATTCATTCTCGGCCGCTACCCTGCTTGGGTGCACCCCATGTGTTGGCGCATAGGCAAGTAGCTGCGGGAGTTCCTTTTCTCTTCACACCAGATGGCCCTCCCCATCCGTCTAGCAAACGACTTCCCCATGTATTCTTTGCCGATGCCCCATGTGGTTAACGCCATTTGAAAGAGAAGACTCTGCTTGTGTGCACAATGCTGGATGGCCGCTTGCGTGCTTATCAAGGTGTGCTTTAGAATGGTGGCGCACCGGTGAGACGTGGGGCTGGCCTGAACTCCTGGCTCTTCTTGAACCACTCATCCTCAAGATCCTGGGCTGTCTGGACTTTGATGGTGACACCTTCCTCCGAGTCCACCTTCCTTTTCTTGTCCCTGAGTGAGTCGGGCAGAGGGGAACAGTGAGCGACGTTTGTTACAAATCAGATGCTGCACGGAGTAACAAAATTACTGCTGCGAGTAGATGTGAGCCCTGGCGTGCGTTGAGTCAGAAACAACAAAAACATGCACTACACTCTCTGCAGAAGGTGGGCTTCAATTAAATAAAGCAAGAAACCAGAACAGAAGGCAATGATAAAAGAAGGAGATTGGGTGAGTTGGTAAATTTTAAAAATAATAACTGCACGAATGATGAAACTCTTTGTTGCTGCACTGTTTATTCTTCCAGAAAAATGATTAAAGCACTAGACCACGTGCGTCAACTTCATGCTTATTCTTGCAGAAAGTTACCCCACCTTGGGGCCTGCCCCTGGGCTGTCCCTTTCCCTTTCACGCTACACAAGCCGAGTTTTTGGTTCCTCAGTTGGTAGAGCGACTGCCCTAGATAGGCACTGGTCCTAGGTTTGAACCCTTGACCAGGGCAAATTTATCTCCTACTGCGAAGTTCTTGAGAAAGCTGTATTGCTTTCATTTGTGACCATACAACTACACTTTAGGAGACTGGAAATATTTCCCCGACAAAAAACGTAGTCCACCCCGGAGGCTCCCCTTAAGTTGCGACCGACAACTGATCTCATTAAAGAAGGGCCTGCTGCACTCTACTCTACCATTGTCTGCCACTAGGGCTAATTTTCTTATTTACAAGCTAAAGAAATAAAAAAAAAGGAAAGCCATGGGGCAGGGCTGGAATTGAGCTGCTCACTCTCTATTTTCACTAGCATGAGAAACAGGACAACCTTCCAATGTTTGTCCTCGGTACTAGGGTCCTAACATTATCCTCGTCCCATTTCTCATTACTGTAACTTCTCATTACATACAGAGACAAGAATCCAAGGATATTCCGAGGATTTTCCAGGCCCCATCAAGGCATTTCCAAGGATGCAGGGCAGCACGTTTTCGCACTTTTCCCTACTGTTCTGCTCGCACACTCAACATTGCCTTCCTAACTCCTCCCTTTAGAAACGGACAAGTTTGATGCCACCGACAATAACAGTGAAGGAACTTTACATAGGCCATATCGTTTTGAACATTTTCAAGTGCTGCAATGCTCTTAATGCAGCTCGGGTAGCAAGAAACTTAAATTAATACCTCTCACTACCCTCCTCCCCTAAATTTCTGTGTTCACCAAGATCAGGGGGTGGACGAGTCTACTGACTTTGGCCAACATCCCACAAGGCGTCAAAATGAAATCTTAATAAAGCCATGTAGGAGCTAAAAGCACTGTGTTTCTCCGTTCAAAGTCTTGCTTGTCTGTGTTATTTCATCCTGGAGTGTCAGCACTGTTTCTTTTTGAGAAGTGGTGGAGCATAACGACGGAAAGATGAGTAAAATGAATAACAGGACGAAACAATGAAGAAAACAGCATCAAACACGACAGGGGGACCAACGCTAGTTTCCCCCAAGTTCGATGCGTGAATTTCATTCCGCACAAGCCGTTCTATAACGCAGCGCCCCTACACTCCCAAGCCGACTTTCAAGGGTAAAAAAATGTTTATTTTGTGGGGAGTGTGCAGGGCAGCACTGATAAGCCATGAAAGTGAAAAGCAGGTCACATAATTGGGCCCCTTCTTTGTTGCCCAAAGAATTCAAGGGTTTTCAAGGAGAATAAAAGAATTCCAGGCTTTAGAGGCCGATGAAAACTGAATTTTCGATTTCAAGGGTTTATAAGGTTTTCAAGGACTGTACAAATCCTGAAGCAGGCTTTGATGATGACCTTGCGTACTGTTCCACATTTATGGACAAATTTTCGCTCAGGGCCAGGCACACAAACTATTTTATAATTTGATTGATTGATTGTAGCGTTTAATGTGCCGACACAACACAGGTGATGAGGCGCGCCGTAGTGGAGGGCTCCGGATTAATTTTGACCACCTGGGGATCTTTAACGTGCACCGAAATCTCGTACACACGGCGTTTTTGCTGTTCGCCTCCATCAGAAAAGCGGCCGCCGCGAGCCAGGAATCGAACCGCGTCCTTGTGCTCAGCAGCACAACGCCTTAGCCACTGCGGCGGGTCAAACTATTTTATAATTTTTTATACTTGGAAAAATTGTGGCAAATTGCTGCGAACATTTAAATGCTTATGTAAAACCTTGTTGAGATACCATATACTAAACCCTTCATGTAAAAACAACTACAGGCTAAATTATGAAAATGGCAAACTGTCTGCAGCAGCCACATTATCAAGCTGCTAAAACAAAGGGAACCTCTGGGCTTTCATTTGCACTGATGATGATAATTGTTCCATTGCATTCAGGGCAGGTAAACCAATCAATGCACACGCGTGGAAGGTAGATTGCTTCTAATGCACCTGAGTTGGCGCTCATTCAAAAACATTGTGAATTTAACCCTGCCCACCTGCAAATGATTCATGATGCAAGCTTCACAAATCATGTCTCGGTCTGCTTCCTTACCCTTTGTTTAGTCGAAAAACTTGGCTTTGTGAATCATTCTACAACAAGTGATGGTGATGATGAATGATGAGTTAGCACAGAAGTGTGGGAATACAAATGGGTGCACCTGTACGCACTCAATCAGCTGCAGCTCGTGGTCACTGAGAAGGCTGGCCTCCACTTCGACTGCCCGCAGGATGTTGAGGTATTCCTTTTCGAGTGCGTTCAGCTCCGGTACGATGATCGGCTTTCGCTCGAGTGCGACAGCACCAACCACGTCCCAGCCACCAGATGCGGGGGTGGCGGCGCTTGACGGTGTGGACGAACAGGACCGCAGCGTTGAAGCTGTCAAGAAAGTTTTCACAAAATGATTAGTGTGTCCTCTTGAGGAATTAACGTCTCCTGGCCTCTACATTCCTGCCAATCTACTGATGCAATAAATCTTTGCCCTGCTTCCTCTCTCCCCATGCAAGGGTTGCTACGAGATTCAGCATTGAAGCGATTTCCTTAATACAATGTTCACACCTCGAAGGTCAGAGCATCGAAGCATGTTGTCTTCAGGTAAAAACGTTATAATGGACAACTTGTGCTACTGCCCAACAACCAAAGAGATACCGGCGTCAGAAGCAGGTACAACAATGTCACGTGGGGGTGAGCGTCGAGCAACCTGTTCGCATCACATAAACTTTGAATTTAATCTTCAGGAACGATTCTGAGGTTTCCTCAATGCGTCGATTATAGCATCTCACAATTTGTAGATCAAAGAACAATTGGGCTAGTGAACGGTTCAAAGTAAGGAGGAGAGTGACCTTTGCATCACATTTGAAATAAGATGCCCGTCTGCACTAAACGTCTACTAAAGCATGGAACACGCGCTTGCGGTTGAGGTATACATTCAGAATAACACACCTGGGGCTGGACCGGTGCATAAAAACTATACTACCAGAAACCAATGCCAGTTTCGCGGCAGTTAGGTGATGTGATGAACACTCCAGGAAGGTCAGAGCAATGATGATCGTTGTCTTCATAGAATAACGATAACTCCACCATTCAGTTTGAAATCTACTGGAAACATAGCTACAAAAGCCTTATTGTGCCCGTTCGAGTTCGTACGACATTCCTTTTGCGCAAGACTTGATTTTAGAATTTATCCTGAGCCCGTAATCGATTCTGGTCAAAGTTTCTCGTGCATAAACAGTGATACGCACAACCTATTTCGCAGGATAACCTTGCATCGCCAACGAGCTTTGGCTAAACCGACGCTAAGGTGTCCGAAAGCCGACGAGCCAGACATATGTGAAAATAGCTTCGTACTTATCTGCACTGCCTGCAGTTACGCTGCTGGGAAATGTATCCTCACGAGGCAGAACGAGCGTTCGCAAAACTCCGATACTTCGCCTGGCACGCTCACGCCGGACAGCGCCAGTTTATTCGCTGCATCGGATTCGGCCCTTCGCAGCTTCGACTTGTTGCGACTCGTTTGCGACATAGAAATGCTGCGTTTCATAAAAGATAAAAATTCGCAAAATTATAAAAGTACTATTTTTACAGAAAGCTGTGTTGACAATAAGCCCGCCATCAGAATTCGGCTTGGGTGGAATCGTCTCTGCCGTAGTCGTTAGGGCTCATGCCGTAGGCAGACGTCACGGCAGCTGCAGTCTGCTAGTGCCGCAGCGGTACTAATTTCATAGCTAAGGACGTTTGTTATTGATCGACAAACTGGACTGCAGCAGTCCCTACTAAAAGTGTTGAGCTCTACGGCGAGTGCATCCGTCATCAACCAGTGAAGTTTCTGTAGAGCAGAAACCTTCTGAGGTAACCCCAGAGTGATTATCGATATGCCGGCATCGTGATCGCCAGAGTTGGCTCGTGGCCCTTCTTCTGCTAAGGAGGCGTATGACCGTATTCTGACCCCAGCGTAGCTTTTGTTTAAGG
Source organism: Haemaphysalis longicornis (assembly GCA_013339765.2). Classification (NCBI taxonomy): domain Eukaryota; kingdom Metazoa; phylum Arthropoda; class Arachnida; order Ixodida; family Ixodidae; genus Haemaphysalis; species Haemaphysalis longicornis. Next base: position 53,587,293 of record CM023457.1, read on the forward strand.
GATATATGTCTGCCTGTGACGACAGCTGTTTGACTACAGCTCAACAGCGGGGTGAGTCGGATGCTACTCTGGTACTGGGTGCGCGATCAGTTTCTGATCATTTCCAAGCGTCTATGTTTCGTCAGTGACGGTTCCTTGCCTTATAAACGCCACATGGCGTACGTTCCCTGGGGATGTGCATGGTTTATTTTCTTCTATGTGTGTGGTAGACCATACCTGCGGCATACGGAAAAACCATTTAATTATGAATCAGAATCACGCTCTTGGTACATTGGAATGCTAGGGGCCGGGGAAGGATATGACCTACTTCCCTTCGCATCCCAATCTGTTCGACGAGGGAGATTTTATAGATTTTATCGACCTATCTTCAGCTTCGACTATTACATCTCCACTCTATTTCGAGCCTGATCGACCACAAAGTCAACCGACTTGTAAAGTTCGAAAGCGTAGCTTGAGCTCAAGAGATTAAGTAGAAAAGCACTGGAGGTGGACTATTTTAATAGATGCAAGTTTGCTGGAAAACCTACGCACTACCGCAGGTTCTCAGTTGAAGTACCCCTGCTCCCTCCCCGCACTTTTTAAACGCCATAGGATAATGGGAACCGGCTAGAATGGAGTCGGTATACTGTGCTTGCGATTAGAAAATTGCAAGAAACTCGATAAAGATTGTGAAACAATTCGTCCTGAAACAAGGAACTGTAAAGCAGCCTTATTGGTATGTCAGTTCTCGAAATCGCTTTTGCGCCCTGATTTAAGTAATATTTTTCCTTGCCCTAATGATTTTTAGGCTTCTCTTTCTGCTAAAACGTTCAGCGACAGCCTGCGATTTCTGCAGGTTATTAATTTTGCATTCTGCCCTTAACGAGTTTGTATCGAACTGGCTTAAGCTGCGCTACAATGTCTCTTGACGAGCTCAAACTTATAAGGTGCTGAGCAAATTGAACTTCGGGGTCATATTCATGCGTAATTGCCTGCATGAGTTCAGGCTGGCAAGGGCCTCCTGCAGGAGAACGGGTCGTTACCTTTAATTTACTGCCTCACGATTTTTATCTTCAGGTGAAAAGCAGTCACGGCGGCAGCGCATGTTTTTGCTGGTCGATTTCGGCAACACATCGGCAAAGAGACTTGTATGCGACCGTTTGCGATCATTCCAATACAATGCTCTTCTTGCGACCGTGACAGTTCCTCCTAAAATGACCACCATCTTTCGTTCCACGCGAAAGTTTCTGAAATAAGTTAGGATTGTTTTGCTTCTTTTATTTCTTTTTACAAAACTGTTGTTGACAATAATTAGATCGCCCTCATATTTCGGTTCTTGGGTTTGGAATGTCTCTGCCGTTAGTGCCGTTAGGGCGTTTATTTGCCGTAGGCAGGTTCACGGAGTGCGTCTGCGGAGTGCCGCGGGTGTACTTAATTTCATTATGTCTTTAAGGAGTTTGTTTTGATCTTGGAAAACTGGACTGCAGCAGTCCCTACTAAAATGTGCAGCTCACGGCGAGCTGCATCACTCATCAACCCAGGGCGAGTTTCCTGTACAGCAGAAACCTTCTGGAGGTAACCCCGGAGTGATTCATCGATTGGCCGGATGCGATGAGTCCCAGAGCCTTGGCTCTGGCCCTTCTTCTGCTAAGTGGTGCGTATGAGCCCGTCATTTCTGACCCCAGCGTAGCTTTTTTTTTTTAAGGGCTTATATTGTTTCTGTCCTGTGACGTACAGCTGTTTGCCTGGCGAGCTCGGAACAGCGGACCGCTGCTCTGGTACTGGGTGCGCCGATCAGGTTCGTCTGATCATTTCCTAGCGTCATTTTTCGTCTGTGACGGTTCCTTGCCTTAAAACGCTCACATGGGCTGGTCGTTTTCCTGGGATCTGCGATGGGTTTTTTTTCTTATTTGTGTGTATGTAGTGGGGGGGTATCCGACCTACGCTGCGGCTAGCGTAGAAAAACGCCATTTAATTTCTGAATCAGCAATCTACGCATCTTGGCTATCGCATTGGAATGCCTAGGGGAAGGGATATGACCTAGCTTCCCTTACCGCTATCCCCCAGATCTGTTCCGTACGAGGGAGATTTTATCAGATTTTATCAGACCTTCGTTCAGCTCGACTATCCGTACATCTCCCTCGTATTGTCGACGCCTGAGTCGACCACTGAAAGGTCACACCGACTTCAAGTAAAGTTTTTTTTTTTTTTTTCGAAATTAGCGCAAATAGCTGCTGGCAGCTGGCAAGAGGATTAAGTCTAGAAACAGCATAACGTGGCATTGGTGGCACTATTTTTAATAGTAATGAAGTTGTGCTGCGAGGAACACACGCATACCGCATTCTACCGATTGTAAGCATACCCCTCTTCCCTCCCCCACATTTTTTTTCAAACCCATAGTGCTTATGAAGTGAGGAAACGCGCCTAGAAATGAAGTACGGTATACGTGTGGCTGTGGAGAACAATTGCGGAAGTACTGTATAAGTGTGTCTGTGGAGAACAATTGCGGTCCTGCAGGCTGGGTATATGCACCCCTGACTGGTATGGGCAGTTCTGCCTTTTGCGGCCCTGATTATTAAAGTAATATTATTATTACTATGCTTGAATTTACGGCTGTCTTTTTCTCTGAAGTTCTTGCACAGCCTGCGTTCTAAAGGTTAATTAATTGTTATGCGACGTGTCTGAACCCTTAACTGAGTACGTATTCGAACATTGTTGCTGCTGCTACATGTTCTTTTTTGCGTATAAACTTAATAAGGTGCTGGCAGATTGAACGTCGGGGTCATAGCAATGCGTAATTGTTTATCATTGTGTTTCAGGACCGGCAAGGGCCATCACTGCATGAACCGGGTACGTTACCTTTAATTTATTCTTTGCCATCACAATTTTTCATCTCTCAGGTGAAAAGCAGTCAGGCGGCAGCTGCATTATTTTGTGGTAAGATTTCTGCAAATATGAAAAAGCAAAAAAGAGATTTAAATAGACCTTTACGGATCATTCCAAACAATGCTTCCTTCTTGGCGACCGTTGCAGCAGTTCCTCCTCAAATACCACCATCTGTTTCGTTCCACGCTGACAGCTTTCTTGAAATTTTTCTCTGTAAGTTAGGTATTGTTTTGCTTCTTTCAATCAAAATTTTAACTTACATTGAATAATTTCTCAGTGAATAAAACATCGTTTGCATCCGGACAAGTGCTGGGGACACTATAAAACACGAAATCTTTAGAATAAAACAAACTTGTATTTTGTCTTCATGGCTCCTTTAAACGAAGTGTGAGACGTAATTTAATTGTGCTTGTAAACTAAAACAACCATTTGGTACACATCTGTCAAGTTTGTCAAGTACTGATTGAGCAGACCTGCTTGAACAATCGAGCTCCACTTGAGTGCACATCATCATCTCCTTGGTAGGAGCATCAGGTTTGGTAAGGCCAAATGGATTAGCTTGGCTTCAGTCAAAAACCTTTACTGCAGTCACAACCAGCACTGAAATTATCTGCACTTGATATGTGCTTGGTGCATTGCTGCCCACGTAGTTGAGCTCCTGGATCCTTCCGTTGAATTACTTGTTAGCACGGGTTAAATTGTTAAGTCGCGTACCCTTTCTTGTTTTTGTCTGTAAATGTGCATTGAGAAAGACAGCCTGTACCTATAGTCATTATGCAGTGTTTTGCTGGAGATTGCTCGCAATTTAAACTTGCGAGAACTTTACAGTTACACCAGGAAATGGCGTCGGTTAATAATAGAAGTTAATAATAGGACTGCAGGCACTTTTTATTTGATGCCCATGCCCCTGGGTGATGGTTTGTTTTTGCGGTGTCATTTCACACGCACACATACGCGGCAATAGTGCCTGGGTGTTGTGTTTTGCAATGTGTGCAGATGTTTCTGTTCATGCTAAACGTTGAAAGCAATTCAGATTGGCATGCCAAGCAGCTTGTGTCTTGCAGAGCCGCTTGCGGCAACAAATTCGGAATGCCACACAGCACTGTAGGCCTGCTTAAAACTGTAGCTGGCAGCCAAGCAAGAAGCACTTTTAACAGCAGAGCTGTTTAAAGGAGCCATGAAGAGAAAATACAACTTCGTTTAATTTGAAAGAACTAGGATTCAGTATCTCACTCAGCTCCATTACAGCCACAAAAGATGTTTTTTAACGAAAAAAAGCAAGAAGTATTTAAAAACTTTCAAATTTTGCGCCACAGTGACGTGTTATGAGCAAGAATGACGTCATACGGGCCAACAATAAAACATAATTTTCAGTGCGTTAACTGCACGTTAGCATTCAAGTGATGCGGTCAAATGGAACTAGAGGCCCCATTACAGACGTCCAGTCATGTGTCGTCGCGACAGGTCAGTTAGGCGGCCGCCAATCGCACAAACAAGGTTCCGTGACGTCATAGAAAAGTTGCGGGAAATTGGCTAGGGGGTTGCGACTGCTTCACACGTTTTCTTTAATATCTCCGTTATTTGTTCGAAGATTGCGATGATATTGGTATCATTGTTATCGGGACTAAGCAGTCTTTCTAATAAACCCAACTTGTATTTTGTCTTCATGGCTCCTTTAAGCTTCTAGTTCCGCCGTCGAGTGTTACCAGAAAAAAATAAAAAATACCGTGCGCGTGTGAATGTGTGCCTAATGAGGAGCGCCCGCCTTCGCCAGCTTGACCTTTGGAAACACTCTGCCCAGCGTTCTTGGCGTGATCGCTCGTGTGCTGTTCTCCTCGCCCGTTCATGCGCATCCGTGCCTGAAGTTGGGAGCACAGACACCGACTTTGCACTACAGATGCCGAGTTCGTGAAGCTGGGTGCCGCGGGCTCTAGCGTGTGCTAACGCGGTACACATTGTGAGAGCCGTGAAAGCCTGCGGACAAACAGTCCGGGCCTGCCCGTCGTGGAGAACTTTCAGCGGCAAGTTCGGGAATCCATGAGGGGTGCAACAGCTGGGTCTTCGACGAAGGGAGAGGGGCCACCAGTAGAGCAGTGCACGGGCCGCAATTTCTAGGCCCGGCCCGACCCAGCCCAATAGAGACACAGGCCCAGGCCCGAGAAATTTATAAAAATTGAGCCCGAGCCCGACAAACTTCTAAAATATGAGCCCGAGCCTGCCAGAGTGTTGTTAAATATCATACCTAGTCTGACAGGATATCAACATAACTTGAAGAAGTTTGCTGTTAACCTAAAAAGCGTAAGCACGAAGCGAATACGACTAGTTTAGATTTAAATTTCCTTTAAACTCGGACTGAACTTTGTACGACTTATCCTCACTTAGAAGTTGTACTTTCGGTAGTCATGTAACTTCATTTGCTGTCTTCGAAATCGAGGCACACCCGAGGATTCCTTAAATGATTCCGAGTGAGTGGATTTTTTTATTATTGCAATTCTTCAACAGATATTGCACCTTTCGTTCTTCCATTCCTTGCTGAAATTTGATCAGACGATGCGTCCGGTTTCACCATTTGATTTTTGTCTTTCCCTCTAGTTACGTTGGCAGCATGACTTTATGTGTGCTTCTGTTCTTTCTTGCCTTTAGTCATGGCTCTAAAAAAATTCTTGCGCGAAAAAATCATGGGCTCTGCTTAGAAAATTGCTTCTTCAAACTCTGCACACACTGCGAAATCCAGGTCACGTTTGTTCTGTTTGTTTTAGTTTTGAAAAGGAGAGAGAAAACACAATCATGTTGTAGTCTGTGGCTGGAGTGCCCTCGTTTTCTGGCCCGCTCTCTCCCACTAAGCTGATGGGACCCAGACGTTTCTTTCATTGATGTGAAGGCTTTCTAAGTGCAATCGTCTTTTTATCACATCTTTTAACGGCGCGGTGGTGAATTAGCACTTCCTTTTTTTGTTTTCACTTTATGAAATATCAACAAGAAAACTTTCTCTTGCCAACAATTTAGAATTTGCGGCACAGGATAGCCGGGCCTCAGGAACTGCCCGGGCCGGATCGGACCGGCACGGCCCGACAAAATTTTGGTTCAAGCCCGAGCCTGGCCCGGGCCCGAGAAAATGCATGCTACCCGGCCCGAGCCCGGCCCGCGGGCCGGGCCGGGCTTCGGCTTTCGGGCCGGCCCGGGCCCGTGCACTGCACTAGCCACCCGCTCTGCTGTTTCTCCGGCCTTGCACCACTAGTTCAAGCTGTGCCAATTTTTAACAAATTGGTAGTACAGGTTAGCTGGCGCAATATTGTTTGGGATGCGAACGGCTTTAACCCGTACGTACTGATGTGGTTTCGCCTGTTTTTGTCTTTGACAGGAGCTGGTCCGGCGGACAGGGAGAGAGCGGCCTCTTTGCATCATCACCCGCCAGAGCACGCCAGTGGCCGGCAGCCAGACAGCAGCAGTCCGCTGCTGAAGGTCAACTTCTGGCTCACTCTCCTCATCTCAGCGCTGGTGGCCGCGCTACTTTCGTGACTCCTTCCCCCGTAATTGTTCGTAATACATACGTGAACCAAGCCTGCACTCATTCCGACTAAAGAAATGACGCAATACTTACTCCCGTGTCCTCGTGTGCTTTGCATGTCCAGAGACATATGGTCTGTACCTGGCTCAGCAAAACCCTCCTTCACTCGAGCCTGTGGTCGAGGAGATCCTTGAAGGCGATTTTCACACGTAAAAGCATTGCGGTATTCTCCACTCAGCTGGGTCGAGAAAACACGAGGAGTGGAGGACAGACTGAGAATATGGCCATTTGCCCCCCCATACGAAGGCCTCACAAGTGTCTTGATGATGATGGTGATGATGATTTTGTGGTTCTAGAAATGAGAGTGCATTTTTTTTTTGTGTCTGAAATGAACGTTTCTCACAGACGTCGGCCCTGACTCGTCAGACTGGATCTTGGATCGAGCCCTGTTAATTCTAAGCAACAACCATTTATCCACTTCAAGCATCCTGCATAATGTAATAATTAAGGTTATTATTTGTTTGGTTAGGGAGGAGCAGTCGTACCTCTGTGTGGCACTCTAACTGCAGTTGCAAGCGCCTTCATACGTGATACAGCCGGCATCGTAAATAAAATTAGGGGAACGAAATCATTTACTCCTCCCTACAGGATAGGAAAACCGTAGTGATAGTAATGTGTCAGTGACAGGCTATCGGAAGAAATTAAAAAAAGAAACAAGCTGGGTTGGAAATTAATTATCAATCGGTTCGTGTGTTCCAGAAAAATGGCTCAGTCATAGTACGCGTCATGCTCTGGACCACTCGAGCTATTCTGGTTTTGGAGTTGTGATTCGCCTAATCGTGCCAAAACGAGAGGAGGCTGAACCACTTCTTGTTGACAACAGCAGACATCACAGTCCCCTGACACCCCCCATTTGGATCCCCTCCTCACGACACATTGTCTCCACTGTCATGCCCTGCACTTTACATTTTTTTTCTGCTTTTTTTTTTCCCTTTTTTTTCTTCTTCTATCATCTAGCATAGCAAGCCAGTGTGACGGCTCAGCTAACATCGCTGGTCTTCATTAAAGTTACCTTTTCTCTCTCTCTCTCTCTTTTGCGAGAGGATGAGGAGCCAAATGATGAATCAGATGGTCATCCTGCTCCCTATAATGGACGCTCGGAGCCGTCGCGCTCATCATGAGAGACCGCTCAGTAAGCTGCCACCTGCCGGTTTTGGACCGGCCCGACCGTTTTTTAAACAGCGGGCCTGTTGCCGCGAGTAAAACCGGCCGTCACTGGCCGGTTTTTTGCCCTTGTGCCGTGATTATGTCCGTTTTGGCGTTTTATAATCGTCAATTCAACAACTAAGATGACAAATACTGTGTCACCTGCACAAAGACACGCGAGCAGAGAAAATGCGCGGGCGAGCAGGCTGCCGAGATGGAGGGGGACCTAAGGGAGGAACAAAACAACGAAATGCTGCCGCCGCGGTCAGCAATTGCGGTTACTTTTCAGTGAAGCACATACGGAGCAATAACCAAGCTCTCAATCACTTTCAGTACAAACCTTATGTTGATTTCTCTTTAAAAAAAAAACACTACAATAAATGGCACTGCATGTCAAAAACATCGACTCTTTTTTTCAACACAAATTAAACATTCTATATACCACCTCCCCCCGAAGGGCCAGGTTTTTTTTTCGGTGAAGGTGGCAACCCTACTGCTCATCAGCGGGCAGGTAAACAGTACAGTACAGCACTGTTGCCTCTCTGGAGGGAGTAGCAGCATCACAAGGGAGGCGTGATGGCGCCCCCACCGGAGTAGAGAGCCAAAACTGTTCTTCCTCAAACAGTGGAATGTCATCCACTTCTCTGTCATGCGAGAAGTTGATATTCAGAAGGAACGTACGTGTGTATGAAGGCTCCCATCATCCTATATTCTTGTGTGACATCCTTGTCCTTGCTGGAAACTGGTTTCACTCGCCCCTGGAGGATTGCATTAGCCCTGCCTGTGCTCCAGACATTTGGCCATCCTCATTGAGGGCTTATGAGTACTAGGATGCCCAAACATCTCCAACCTCTTCCTCAGGCATCCATACATATCCTCATGAGGCCAGCTACACTGGCCTTTTTTTCTTTTCCAACCAACATCTTTGTGGTTTAGGGGTGACCCGCAAACACAGCGGTCTTGGCCTCTACGCATCCCCAGCGACCTGCAGACCACTTCTGGGAGCACCATCAACATGATGGTTTGAGTTTAATGGCGCAAGGCCAACAAGGGCAAAGAGTGCCAAAGACAGTTATTTGATGACACAGATGTACAATTAAATACTAAATTGTCTCAGTAAAGACAAAAGTGAAGCGAATCCGTGAAGATGGCTGGTGTACAGGGCCAGGATGATTATCCCTTTCAGTCACGAATCATTATATTCACTGCAGAAAAATTCCATACTTGGAGGTTTAGCAGTGTCAAGTGTCTAGAGGTAAGAAAAACAGGTTCAGTCTCTCTAGAATACTTATTACGCAAATGGCGTCGTGTCCTCATACGGAGACACCATTACTCATTCCTGCTTTTCCCTATAAAAATAATAAATATACTGCAGCAGTTTACAAACAAGGAGGTGAAATAATAATTTCTGCACATGAAAGAGGTGTTTTTAGCCTTTATAAGTTACTTACGCCGCAGTAAAAGAGAACTTAGGACGGCAACACACCGGAGCTCCCACAAAACTTGGTGGCGTCCATTTTAAAACGATGTTTCTGAGTGCGGTTCCGCCATTCCACATCACATGGTGCTACCTTTCACTTCCGTAGGTTTCGAACATCAGCCGCACCGCTCTGCAGCATGAACTTTTTTCGTTTTCACGAGGAAAACGACGAAGAAAGTTGCATCTCTATATGGAGACACGGTGACTGAAAGGGTTATGCATGATATGAAAGAAGCTGTAAAAACTTGACGTCTGATAAAAACTGAAAAACACGCTTGTTAGAAAACATTGGGTTGTCGGCCAACAAGTGTGATGGGTGTGAGCGGGATGTGTTGTCTGCTGAACAGTTCAGGAAAATGTTTGCGTCGTGTGGTGTCGAGCGCCTTGCATTGAATGAGTACGTGAACTACGGATAGGGCCTCTCCGCGTTTGCTACACAGGGGTCTTGGAGATCTGGGAGCACTATCAAGGCTACCTGCTACCTGCCGTGGCAGCTGCAGTGGTACGCCATTTCTGCGGATTTGTGTGCACACAGCTAAAGGGGACTGCACCCTTATCGTGCCGACAAGAACGTACAGGCTGTGGCTGGCTTAAAATTGATTTTGCAGCTACAGTGGGATGCGCGAATCTTGGTTTACCTCCCTGTCCGTCATCCGTACGTCCAGTGCGTCAGTCTGTTCTCTTCCAGCCCGACGTCTTCTACACCAGCTTCACACATGCTGCACTTAGTGTGCACTTGACTAGAACTTGCGGACTAGGTGCATGCGACAACGCTCCTTGGGAGCCACCAAGCACTAGCACCTGCAGGTAGGTCCACCATCTATTGCTTAGTGCTGCTCTAAGAAAGCTCCACTTTGCCACACAGCTTTGAGCATGTTAGGTGCCAGTTGACCCGTGCTGGCCCACTCTGTCAGGCTTTCAGCAGCACTTTCTTTGGTTGTGAGAGCAACAGTTAGGCAATTAGCCCAGTTTCCAGAGGTGTTTCACACCAAACCTTCCTCTCAATTCACCTAAAGCCCAACTTTGTCTTGTTGAAACAAAAATGCTCATTGCTCCAGTACTTGCAGGTTAAGCTGTTTGCTCCAGTCTAGAAGTGTAAACAGTTGAAAAAAAAAAAAAAACATTGAAGTTTTTCGTTTTTTTTCCAATGACAAAACTGCAAAAAAAAAGAAAAAAAAAAACACCTTCGCACAAAATTTTGTAGTGACTCGACTCTTGCTGGACATTTGAAACTTCCATATCAACGTTGAAGAATACACAGCCTGCGAGGGGATTTGGTTGAAATAAGGAGTTCAGGAGTCTTCGAGGCACCTGAAACAGTACACGTGGTGGCAAGGGCTATGTTTCAATCGACCCTTGATTCCCCTGACCTGTCGCAAACTGCAGATTACCTTTTTTTTCTGCGACACGCGAAAGAAACTTGTTATTTGCAAAATGTGCACACCAAGCTATGCAGTAGGTTCGCAGGAAACCGTGTCCAAGAACTCGTGTACGTGCAAACCAACCTCAACATCTGGAAGGCTTTGTCTGGTGCATAGCTAAGCAATGGAGCGTCAAGCAAAAATGAATTGGACATGGATTGATATAAATATCAGTCCCGACGCTTTGATTTGAAATCAATGCCTTGACTTAAAATCATGCCTGAATTTTGAAAGCGGACGCTCTGCTGGGGCTTTTGTAATGCGGTTATGTAGAAGTAATTATTTTGATTTGAAACCAATGCCTTGACTTAAAATCGTGCCTGGATTTTGACAGTGGACACTCTGCTGGGGCTTTTGTAATGCGGCTATGTATAAGTAAGTATATTACCTTTCAGCAATAATTGCATTCTTTTAAAAGAGCACTGGCAGAAATTTTCGCGTTACATTTTTCTCGCTGTTATAGGTGCCTACCAGCCCACTAATCAAGTGTGGCACATTATACGGTCAGTTGCAGCGTAAATAATTATATACAGCCTCGTTTAATTGTTGCAGTTTCAGTTTTGACAAACTGAACACCGAGGTAGCTGCCATGGCAGGAAGGCGCTCGTGACGTCGCCGTTCTTGTTGCACCACTGCAGGTCTGGACGCGTGTCCAGACCGGCAGTGGTCTCCACCTATTTTGAGCACCGGAGCAGCTTGACGTCGCGACGTGTAACACACGCCCGAGCAGCACGTGCCAACCGCAGCCAGTGTGTTGCCCATATCATGGGGCCCTCAAGTCGGCAGTTTGGGGCCAGGAGGAGCAGATGGCGTCGTGCTGAGACCAATTGCAAGGGGTATCCATTCTGAGCTTTCTAGTGTGCGCAAAGATTAAGATTGATTGAAAATATGTTATGCTGAATGGTTACTGTTGATACCTGGTGGGAGATATCTCCATAGACAAAGGAAGTCTCCTGCATAGTTATACCAGCTTCGAAATTTCGTGTCAGTACTCCTTGCTAACTAAATGAGTGTGTCTGGATTTTCACAGCTCCATGCGCAATCACCTTTTCTAAATTTTTTGTATTTTCCCGAAAGAAACAAACAAAAAAAAAAAACGCTCGTTTCACACTCCTCAAAATTTCATGAAATTTTACATCTCTACTCAGGTCTTCATATTCTAAGCCCACAATGGCAGCATATAAACCAAACTATAAATCTTACAATATGCAGTCGCTCGTGCGGGAGTCATGAGAGAGGCAATATACAGCATGATGTGGTATTATGTTGGTAATATTGCAGCGCTTGTACTTTTGTTAAAAGCAGTTAGTGAATATTCGTTGTTTTTTTTTTACTACCATAAATCTCATCATAAAGTCGATAGGTGGACGCTGTTGGCAACTGCACCCACCTGAGAGCTGCAAACTGCCCGAAATACGATTACAGCTCCTAGGTAGAAAAATGCTGCATCAGTACAAATTCCAAGAAGTCAGGAACGTTAGCAGTAAACTGCAATAAAGCTTTAAGAAGCGCATTGAGACTAGGTAAGAGCCCTTTAAAGGCTGGTTTTAATCTACACAATGAAACATACGCACGGTAACCGTTCTAAACGGGTCGGGTTCTGAAGCACCACGATGCGTAGCGCTTGAGCAGGATTACGAAACACTGTGAACAGTTTTCAATGGCATCGCTCCCGCATTCAGAATGCTCGTGTGGTGGCGCACCAAAGGGCAGAGTCAGATTTGTTTGACGCCCTCCCGAAACTTGTCGGTAATGTAATCCTTGATGTGACTGAACTCAATGTCCGGCGTTTCACCTTCCTCGGCCACGCGGTAAGTGGTCGTGTGCGACTGCGCGTACACGGCCCTCAGTTTCGGCTCCCCGTCGGCCGCGCCCTCGGCCCTCATGTTTCGCTGCACGATCATGCGCAACAGCGGCGGCATCTTGATGTAACGGGGCAGTATCTTCTGCACGGGTTCCGACACCGGCAGCGCCAGCAGACGGCCCTCTTCGCTTCTGGGCACGAGCTTGTAGTCGGGCACGTGCGGCGACTCCACCTGCATGAGGCCCAGGCGCCGGCCTCGGAAAACAGTTTCGGCCCAAACTTCGCCGTACTGGTTGGCGTCGTCCATTTGGGGAAGAACTTTCGTGATCACGTAGTAGGAAGGTTCCGGGTAGCGTTCGAACGCCGTCCGAGTCACGACGCGACCGACGCCGAAGTCCTTGAGGTTGCCGAGCAGCCACAGGAGGTGCTTGCCGACGTACTTGGAAGGGAATCCGATGTACTTGATGCGCGGCATTGTTGTACTCGTTTCTGTTGCGTTATCACAGATTAGGTCAAACAGTTGTCGCGCAAATGATTCAGCGTAACGGAATATCGGCGGGTCTTTTCACGTGCGCTGGCACTTAGGGAAGCGCCATGTTTGTGATGATGATGATAGAAGGACGACACAGCGCCGACAGCGCCGGCTACAGGGGGCACAGGCCCAGAACGGGGAGTTACTTACTGAGCAACTATTTTTTACCTTTTCATTTAATTTACGTTTTTAAGTTGCTGAAAGTTATTCAAAAACGGTATTACTTTTTCTCGCCACAGGCAGTAAATATCGCCTGCAATAATATCCTCCAGGTGGTGCCACATTCACGCGCGGTAGCTTTACCGGCTTTGCTGCTTTGTGCTTTGTTGTCGTCAAAACGTGGAGTCTTCAAAAAGTGGCGGCTGAACAACTCCACGTTCACAAAGGATCACGGCGAGGTAGTGCTGGTATTTGGCTCGCCGTTCGTTCGTACCGGTACACCTGCAATCGGTGAGTTCACAAGTTGGCACCTGGTGTGTTTTGCTACTGGACGTTCTACGCACGTGGTTTGCTACTGAAGTCCCTGGCCGTCAGGAGCTACGAATGGCGCCAAAGTCAAGGAAGGGAGCGGTCAATGTTTCGTGTGACACGCATGTTCCAGTCATCAAGCTCTCCTACACCTGGAGACTTCACAACTTCAGCATGCGCCGGGACGAGGCGGGCCAAAAAATAGAAAGTTCGCATTTTTCAGCGGCGGGGCACCCCAAGCTTACGTGGTGCCTAAGCATGTATCCGCATGGGGAGAGTAACGAAGGCGAAGACAAAGACTTCGTTTCCTTGTTTCTGCGGCTCGTCGCCAGTGACAAAAAGGACGTGCACGTCGAGTTCAAATTCGCCGTTCTCGGCGAAGGAGGGCGGAAGATCAATGCTTGCGAGACGAGCCATCGCTTTGCCCCAGGCGGCGAGATTTTGGCTGGAAAAAGTTCATCAAGAGAGCCCGCTTGCTGAAGGGTACCGAAGGCCTTCTGACACGCGACAAGCTTACCATATTCTGCGAGGTGCTTGCTTTCTTGGACTCTGTGAATACTTCGTCACAAAATATGGTGGTCTCTGTAGATGTTCCGGAGTGCAACCTGTCGGATGACTTCGGCCACTTGCTGGAATCCCGTCAGTTGTCTGACGTCGTCTTGAGTGTTCAAGGGAAAGAGATTCGTGCACACAAAGTTGTATTGGCAGCCCGTTGCCCCGTCTTCGCCGCCATGTTTCAGCATGAAATGAAGGAGGAGAAGGAGGGTCGAGTGGAGATAACGGACTGTGACTTCGAAGTGTTGCACCAGGTGATCAAGTACATCTACATGGGTCGCGCACCGAAACTGAACCAGATGGCTGAGAAAGTTCTCGTCGCAGCCGACAAGTACGACTTGGCGAGGCTGAAGGCGATGTGTGAAGATGTCCTGTGCTCGAAGCTGTCTGTGGAAAAGGCTGCGGAGACGCTGGTCCTGGCCGACACGCACAACGCTGACCAGCTGAAGGCCAACGCTCTCCAGTTCATCAGAGTGCAAGCCGACGAGGTGAAAGAGACGGACGGCTGGAAGAGGATGGCAAGTGAAAACCCACACCTTGTCTTAGAAGCCTTCTACGCGCTGGTGGACGAAATTGGTGCTCTTAGTACTCGCTTTGGGAGGAAATGAAGGCTGTGCACAGAAGAAGCATCCTTAATCGCTCACCTCAGAGAGCATTATCCATTGCCATTTTCGCAGTATTTGCAGCGGGTGCAGTTACAATAAATGTTTGGAAAAAGAAAGATACAACACCTTAGTCCTGTTTGGTAACTGAAAGTATAGGTGACTGTATAAGTGAAAACACCCTTTAACTGTATTGCTGTGACTTTACAGATAATTTGTTTAGGTATAAACATTTGTTATCCGGCAGTGCATATCGCTTAGCTGTTTTTTGCCAGTTTAAGGACCTTGAGGGAAATGGACTAAAGCACGTTCACACAAAGTTGTGTGTTGATTGTGTCTGCCATGTTGGTATGTCGTGTATGGAAATATCTGAGGCCAAGTTACCTGCACCAGACATGATGGAGTGAAAGTACCGGCTCAAGTCAATTTAGAAAAGGAGTCCTGGTATAGGCAGCAAGCGACTCATGGAGCAAACTATAGTTATGATAAAAGTGGGGAATTTCTTACTTTGTGAAGGAAATAGAAAGGTCAACAATGCAGGTGCTTCCATTGCTGGAAACTATTGAATAAGCCTCCCACCCTTGCTACACAACTGCCTCCACTCGTTTCGATAGGACTCTTGGTACGCAGGTGCGCGCTGTGTACATGCACACTACATTGGGTAAGCCACTGTGCTTTTGGTAAATGTGTTGCTTTCAAGAGGTGTAGGCCATCAGCATGACGTACGAGTTGTTCTATGAGCCCTGCTGAGACAAAACAAGAAAGCTCGGAAAGAACGGGTGAATTAAAAGGTGAGATACCAGAAAGGCAATATGAGCTTCTAAAGAGTGTGGCATATGTGTATGCTAGCAGAATTGAGTAGTATGAGTACATCTTGTACCCGTGCCACATGTACACAAAAAAATGACATTAAAGTGCTTAATGTCTTCAGCTTTAATACAATTAACTTGCTGCTATACGCAAAAATCTAATGCCATTTGCTCTAATGCCATTTTTGGTTTGAGGAGTTCCGCACAACTCGTTCACTTTCGCGAATGCCCTAAATCTGCCTACTCTCAAACATGATGAGCACTAAATGAAAGCAACGAAACTCTCAGCACCAGAGTGTTGACGTGGAAGCGTAGCTGAACTTCGAAATAAGACTATTTTTTGTGCAGTCTTGCTGGCAAAGTTTTGAAGATGAAGTTCACTATAACAGGGGAAACGGGCAAAACATTGTGTTACTTGTGTTAAAGGATTTAGCTATTGCTGGTAGGCAATGGCAGCTGCTGAAGCCACTTTTAGAAACGGACTACACCATTTTTAAGAAAACACTTTTTCTCGTAACGTTTTCTTTAACAAAAAGCATTTTTAACCCTTGTAAGACGTTTTTCTGTACGTTAAACACTTCTAAAATACAAGTGAATTTCCCTTTCTGGTCGTGGTCACCACCATGCATAACACGTTTAATACCTTTGCAGTTTCGTAGGGTAGCATGGCCCACCCAGTTAATGTCATTCAGTATTTTAAGGCCTGAAACACTTAATGTCATTTTTTGTGTACATGTGGCACGGTTATTATAGTTACTGACTAAGCAAACTTTTTCAGATCACAGAAATGCATTCGAAACACGACCTTCAACATTGTTTAGTCTGCCTATGCACTCATGCAAGCCACATAATTGTTATTGAATGCACGGTTTTTACAGATCACAAGAACTTAGTGTATAGGATAAAGTGCAAATATCAATTTAATTCACCAGAAACCTGATGGGAAGAAAATAGGAATGGTGCAAAAAGGAAGTGTTAAACGTGCACATGTGGCACGTGAAATGGCAGTAAGTCGACTTGTGAGGATGACTATGTGAGTATATGGTGCGGTTTATCACCAGCGTGCCACTTCATATTTTAAAAAGTTCAAGATAAAATAAAATTAGTGCCGCACATCATCCTATTCACTTAATCTTTTAGTTTTCAAGTCTACAATAACTCAGTACATGTGGTATTAGTTTAACAAGCAAGCTCTCCTTGTTGTACCTCTACGTGCCTATTTAGTAAAAAAAATGAATTTGAAATTGCTGCTTACCTCTCTGCATCCACCTTGTAGATTTTATGTGACATTTCCTATGGCGAGAACTTTTGTAGATTGGCTTGGCTGCAGCTCCAACGAAATCATTTGGCCGGATTGCAATGAAAACTGAGCCCAGACGAGATTTGTGCCCAGGCAAGTGTGGCTTCATTTTTAGATGCGACTGCATCTCATTCACTCGCCTTGTCCCTCCATACGGCGTTGTTGTCCGTCCACACCCCTCCCCCATTCTCCTCGCCGCGCGAGCTGCGCCGCTCACCCCCTCTCCTCTTCGATAGCGAACACCCTCTCGCGAGGGGAATTGGATTGAATTCGATTGACTTGGCTTGGATTGGATTAGGTTTGGATTGGATTGAATTAAAGTGGATTGTGTTGCGTCATAGCCGCGGTCGTTCCAGCGCCGACGTTCCGATTTCGGGCACGTGCATAGACTTGATCTTCGCTGCAAATTGCACGGTGGTCCCGTTACTTCACCATTCACTACCCGTACACTTCAGCGACCACAAGGCCGTCATCGTTAACGTTACGCCGCGTGTTAAATAAAGAATACATCATACGCGTTCCTCACACGTTTCACGCAATTAGAGAATCAACCCAACGGAAACACCAAGTGAACCCCCAAGATGCGTCGCATCTCCACAGGGTTCCCCTCGCGGGAAGGTGGGGTAATTTTGTTAATTTGTAGGCTGTATTAAGGTATGTCTAAACAACTCCACAGTAGCGCATATGCAATGTGTATATTGGTCTGCGACGGTTCGCTGGCTTCGCTTCACTGGAGTTGTAAGCTGATAAGCTAATTGCGTATGCAACTGGTGCATTTGTAGAAAACCTAAGGCTAATTAGAGGCAGTAGAAGGGTCAGCGAAGTTTATCTGGGTAATAAAACTTTAGAATCAACTGAAGTTTTCATCGTAAAACGTAAAACCAATGCACAAGAAGCACCTTTTGCGCAGGGTAAACAATTAGACAGGTCTGTAGCACCACGGCTAGGTCAGCTGGTATACCCAATATGATATACCCCCCCCCCCCCCCTGGTAAGCGAGAATTGCGTCACTAGCGCCAATTTGTCCCCTGGGGCTTGGTAGGCGAAACTCAAACCAAAAAAGTACTGATGCTGCTACGGCAACGCTTTCGTTGATGCGCGAGGACAGAGAAAACATTTATTGCCCAGACACCAACCTAAGTCCAGGTCAGCTGAATGGTGGAGGCTGAGGCGTCGCTGTCTTCATAGCAGTCCAGAATGTCCTTGGAGATCTGGATATGAAGGCAGAGAGCCTCCTGGGCGGCCCGAACGTCTGTTCCGGGAGGGGGAGCCAGCCAAATCTGCCATTAGGTGATGCGAGAGAGGGAGGGGGGAAGGTACGGGGGGTGGCAGTCCCAGTAGGTGGGTGGAATAGAGGGGTATGGGGGCAACGAGAACGCCGACGCCCGAGCCAGTGAGGCCCACCAGGAGGGCACCCCAGTTTCCCGGGACGTCACCGCCTTCGACGAGGCCCACACCATCCTGGCCCGCATGGTGCACACGATGCACCGCGGCCCTCGGGTTGTGAGTGGCATGGCGCCGCGGCCGTTGCCTGCACCAGAGTCCTTCTTCAATGCTAAAGTTTACTGGTCACGAAACTGCTCCGTAACTGAATGGGAGAGCTCGTGGCCTCCGCGATCGGCTACCGGCGACGCGCCGTTGCTCCGGCCGTTCCAATCCCCCGGAGAGAGCGTAAGTTGTGTGGGCTAACGTACGGGATAGCAGAGGACCCCGGCTAGCTTCGCTAGAGAACGCTACGCGCCGTACACTAGCCCTGCGGAATCCGAAGACTCACGCACGGGTTCGAGTACTCACATGCGTAGGACAGGCCTCCGGCAATCCAAATGAGGCTTTATTGCCTGCAGATACAGGGCATATACCAGACAACACGACTATCGCTCGCGGGGAGACAGTGGCTTCCTGTCGCTCGCTCAGCCGCTGGGCTCAGACTCGATATCCGTCATCACGGTCGCGGGAGCAGGGGAGGCATCCCGTGGCAACCGATCAGGGCAGAATCTCTCGGCAGAATCCGTGGAGCCAACTGGGTTCACCGTCATCGGGGCATTCGGCGTAGGCACTGCCGAGCCAACCGACTCCGACCAAATCGCCCAGTAGACTCCCCGGCGGAGCGCTCGTTCGTCCCGCAGGTCAGCTCGGAGGGGAGAGGAGGTCTTCCCCAGATCGAGGAGAGGGGGGCGCAAAGGAAGGTGGCAAAATGGTCCTCCTTCCCCCGCGCCCTCGCGCACACGTTCGCGGCGAGCCGGTTCGGCGCGCGCACGGGGTCACGAAGAGGTCACGACTGACGTGACGCGCCGGCTACCCAAAATGGCGGTTCCCAGCTCGCGAAACATGTGCAGGCGAGGCGTAGGGAAACAAGGGTCCCCACAGTTGAAAAGGGGGCGGTGGTCGCGTTTTTCGCCGCACCGCGGCGCGCGTAGCCTAAGGTCGTTTTCCCTGGCGCGGGCGGGTGCAGAGGACGAAAACTCGGCCTTCGCAGCCTGTGTGCGACGTTTAATAAAAAAAGTTACCGCAGACCAATGCAGGTGAAAGGTAGAATTAGTTACTGGTGCCATTAGGGTAGTTACTGGTGCTTTGAATTTTTGACGTAGACTATACCCGGGGTGATGCATAAGTGAATTCATTGCACAGCAGTATTCTTTTTGTAGTCACGCCTGGTTCCAAAACACAACACGTTTTCCGGTTTTATTTCGGAAAATCTCGTACATGTTGTTTGGAACGCACGGAACGCATATTCCGTGCGTTCCGAAGCAAGAACCAAATTATGGGAATTCAACCGACCGAAATCCAACCATTAGTAAACACGAAAATACCCCTTATGTCGTTTCCTTTTTTTTCTCCTTTAAACGTGCGGTCTTTGACAGATAAAGTAGATGACATGACAACACTACTTGAAACGTTTGGCGCAACTTTTACCGCGATACTATTAACAGAGACTTCGGATACTTCAGCGTCTGAGTGTATACTGTCCAAATGGCTATCGGTATTTCTTCTGCAATAGGCAGGGTAAACGTGCTTGTGCCGTTTATTGGCATGCATGCTTGTATATACAAACGTACAGAGAGACTTCCAGTCCGTGGTCTAAGTTATGTAATAAAAATCTTTATCCGAGTTACGATTGGTATAGTTCTCCACTTGATGTGTTTGTTCACTAAATCCCGAAGATCTTACTTACAGCCTATGGTGTGCATACAGATATTAGTGATCAGCTTAACTGCTCACCGAAAAAATAATGCCCTTAATATGTCATGCCAACAAATTATGTGCAGAATATATTACCCCAGCAAATCTAGAAATTCAGAAACAGTCTTTCGAAAAAAATAGACATGTAGAGTCGATAGCGATATGAAAGGCATCGCGGAATACCATGACTTTTTCACTCACGGCAATAATTTAGTTACTTGAAACCCCTAGGCATATTAACTAAAACGCAAGAAAAAGATTGATTCGTACCCGTGGAAGCCTAACAGATTATTTGACTATCGTAGTCGCCTGCCTATAAACAATACACGAGAGCTTATCGGTATTACGCTGTTTTCACGCACGTTCACACACAACACACCACCCCAACACACACAAACACACCACACACACACACACACAACACACACACAAAAACACACACACACACACACACACCCCACACACAAAACCACACCCCACACACAACACCCCACAGCCCAAACAACAACACACACACACACACACACACGGATACCCAGAGCGTTCGAAACAACTTAAAAGGCAAAAAAAGCATATTTTCGCGCAGCGATATCGCGCGAAAATGCTGTAATAGCGAAAAAAGAATTCAACACGCTGGCATTCACTCTGCCCTAGATGACAGAGCCCTGGGCTATGACATTCGCCTTTCAAGCGAACGACAACTAAAGTTGCGTGCAAAGGCAATTGTGGGTTTAAACAACGTACGTTAAACAACTTTGTACTTGTAGGATCGAGTCAAAATACAAGACCACATATTGAGAGTTTCTAGCACGAAGACGCGACAACGAAGGCTGATTTACAACTCAAAGCGTAGGCAGCGTCGGCCAAACGAGCCTCGCTTCAACCTTAGGCTAACGCCGCCGCCTCGCGGCGTGTGTCGGAGTTAGCAAAATTACATCGCTCCCCTTGCTTCCGCGCCCGCCGAATGGGACGGCCGGAGCAACGGCACGCCGCCGGCAGCAAATCGCGGAGGCCACGCAGAGCTTCATATGCTGCGTTTGGCCGCCGCGCGGTGGCGCCACCCTCTCACTGAGGTCACTCCTCGGGCGGCGTTGCGCTGGCTCGAACGGCGGAGCCGCGGCGAGTTGTGTTTGTTTTGTGCGGGGAAAAAAATGTAACTTGCATTTCGCGCTCTTGTGATGCGACTTAAGTAATGCAACGACGATGCCGAACATGTGTTGCGTCCCGGGATGTCGTTCCTTCTACAACGATACCACAGAAAATGTTTCCTTGTTCTGTTGACCGAGTGACTGGGAGCTGCGTGAGAAATGGAGGCGCGCCATTCCAAAGCAAGCAACGGGAGATTTCAGCTTCGATTATAAGTGTGTGACAGTGTTTGGAAATGCACTGTGTGTGAGAATGGAAAAAGCAGTGTACCCTTTTCAGAGCATCGTGGACCTAGAATTGTAGAAGGCTAACTTACAGTCGGATTTTTGTCATATCAGTCAGGTTGTAGCGGTGCTTTATTACCTGTTTGCAAACTTGTATTATGTTGGGCTCAGGCTGGCGTGTAAAAAAGCTGTGGGACGTCCTTGTGCTTTTACTTTTCATATTTCCGCGAATTATCCCTTAGGGTTTGTTTTCTTTGTTTTGTAACCGCGCGTGGCCGATTCCAGTTTTTTATCTGGCGTTTTAACCCGTTTGCTCTTTTTGTCGTACGTCCCGTCGGACAATATTGTTTGATATGGAAAGAGTGTCACCTTGTCGCTAACTTGATTTTTTGTTTCTTCGATAATGTTCTCGATCCTATTTCCATGGATCTGAAATTAATAACGTTCCGAGAGTAATGCATGCATAGCAAACGCCGCGCAACTCACTTTGACGTTCATCTGTGCACGTCATCCTTCGGACTGCTTCTTCGTCGTTTGTGTTTCATTCTAGTATTTTGTAGAGCAGGTCGCTAGCTCGCTGAGTTCAGAAAAGCTTTGCGTCGTTCTTGGCTACGTGGCAATATTCTGTTTCCTCCGTGCGCTGCACATCGCAGCGCGAAAAAATAAATTTTTATTCGCTGGACCACGCTCTTTTGTCTCCCTTCGTAACATTGAAACTGTTTGTTGCGTGTGATAAAATCAGTTTTATTGTTCTTTTTTCGCTTCGTTTTTTTTTGCAAGGATTGCAAAGCGTGGAAGCGGAAAGACACATGGTGCAACATATATCTCTTCGTATTTGATTCTTCGCGTTTCTGCAGCGTTTTTAGATGTTCTCAACTATGTACTCACTCATCGAAACGACAATACTATTCGGCTATCTCTTTTAGCGTTCTGTGTATCCAGAGCAATAACGGATTCATTAAGCGTAGTCCTGAACGACGCGTACTTGGTTTCTTTCAGTTTTTTATTGTATTATCGATAAGGCCCGCAGCATTCTGTGACTACGCAGCTACTGTATGTGTAGTATTTACAACTTTTGCTTTAAGAAAATAAGCAATAGAGATTTAAAAGTCCGTAAACACGACGGCGCAGCGCTTGTGCCAGAGCATGCAGAAGCCGTTGCCGTTCGCGGCCGAAGTCTACGGTAATTTACTTCAAAAAATACCCCGCACGGGGCACTTGAGCAATCTTGGTGACGGTACTGGCGATACCGCGGACCCCGAGCCCCCAAACATACGCTGGATCCAACCGTGGCAATGTGTTATAGGTGGAGGGTTAGAAACCATGAACGGTGGCCGTCGGAGCCCAGGTCAAGCTCCGGCGGATGGGCCTCCCTGTCTGTTCACCAGGCAGGGAGCTCCGGGACCTCTTTGGCTACCAGGGTAAGGTCAAGAAGAAAGTACCCCCGTCTCCCTGCCTTTCCAATGTATCATATGGCATTTTCCAAACCCCCCCCCCCCCAAACGTGATCGGCCCCCGAAAAGGGGCCGCACCGAAGTTTCGTTCCCACCACTTCCCAACTTGAGTATTCCGAAACCGAACAACTACTCTCGCTTCTTAGTAATAGAATCAGTTGACCAGTTGAACCCTCTTGCTTCAAAGTCCAGTATTTCTCGTCTCCAAATTTCTTGAAGGTGTCATCGGCGAATCATATAAAGCCAAAAAACAAAGACCGGTGAAATCCTTGTTGAAGTCAGTAGCCAGGATCAGGCTGATAAACTACTTGCACAAACCCGCATCGCCGATCTGGCCATCCGAGTCCACGCCCCACCGCAGCCTAAACAGCTCCCAGGGCGTGATTTCCGAATATGACCTAATCAATGAATCTGAAGCTGACCTGCTGGAGGGCCTTCGTAGTCAGGGCGTAACAGCGGTCAGGCGCATAACCATCCGCAGAGACGATAAACAAATACCGACAAAGCACCTCATCCTAACCTTCGACAAGGCGACCCTTCCTGAATTCATCAACGCAGGTTACATCCGTGTTCAGTCCGGCCTTACATCCCGAACCCACGGCGCTGCTTCAAGTGCCAACGGTTCGGGCACGGCACAAAACACCTGTCGCGGCCGACTTACCTGCGCAAAATGCGCCCAGCACGATCACCTGGCCGAAAACTGCAACGTGCAACAACTTCTTTGTGTAAACTGCCAGGGTCCACATGCGGCCTACTCCAGAAAATGCGAAAAGTTTCACTTAGAAAAGAAAATCATTAACATCAAGGTCACTGAAAACTCACTTTCCCAGAGGCGCGGAAGAGGTTCGCCTCTTTCCCTCTGGGGAGGTACGCCCGACGCAGCTCGCCGGGGGGCGGAGCGGCGTCTGGTTTCGGCGGGACCCAGTACCGCGAGTCGGACTTGGTCCCCCCGCCCCCCCCTGGGTTGCCTCTGGCAGCCCAACCCGCCTCCGCACCGCTCGCTGAGCCAGCAGCGGCTGTGGTGGCATCCACGTCCGGTGGGGATGCTGCTGCACCCACCGTTTCCCCCTCTCTACCGGCCCGAAGCACACGCGAGGGCCCGGACGAGATGGAGACGGAGGCAGTCGCAGCGACCCCCTCCCCCGCCTCACTGCCTTTGCCGTCTGTCGTGCTCCCCACGCCTTCGGCACTGGCAGCGCAGGCAAAGAACACCCGAAAGGGTACCACGCCAAGGGGGCCCAGTCCGCTGGGCACCCCCTTGCCTTCAGATGACGACATGGACGTCGAGCCCTTCCGGCTTTCATCGCAGCGGAAGGAACGGGCTGCGACGTCCAGGTCAGTAGAGAAGGTCAGAAAACCCCTCCCAAGAGTCCAAGCCCCGAAAGACCCTACATAAACATTCACACTCCAGTAGCTCTGAACACATAATAATGGGAAGAGAAAACATAGTTCAATGGAACTGCAGAGGCCTTCTGAATAATCTTGACGACGTTTATGAGATTCTGCATGCCAATCAGCCAAGTATAATGTGTGTCCAGGAAACACATCTGAATTCCAAACACACAAATTTTCTTGAATAGTTACATGGTATACAGGAAAGACAGGGATGGCTGCACACACTCTTCAGGCGGTGTTGCCATAATCACCCGCAAATCCTTAGCATGCCACCCTGTCACCTTTGACACCGTCCTCGAGGCTGTAGCCGTCCGCACAATAATATTTAATAGATTGATAACGGTATGCTCCATATACATTCCTCCTGATGTTGCACTTACGAGCACCGACTTCGAGGCGCTGGTTGACCAGCTGCCCGAACCATACATACTTACAGGCGACCTTAATGCTCACAACTCTCTTTGGGGCTCTTCCAAGAACGGATGCCCGAGGTCGCCTGATAGAGAAATTCCTTACATCTTCTGGAGCATGCCTTTTCAACAATAAACAGCCTACATACCATACATAGGACACAATACATACTCAAATCTTGACTTGGCTATTGGTTCGGCAATTCTCTTTCCATGTCTTGAGTGGGGGAGTGGGCACTGACCCATAGGCAGTGACCACTCCCCACTTCACTAACATATATAGGTAACGGCCCAAGCAGTTCTTCTTCCCATAATAGGTTCAATGAAGCACGAGCTAACTGGAACACATTTACAGAGACAATCGAAACTACACACACACACATCCATAGCACACCTACACGTCGAAGAAGCCACCCACTCCTCACGGCGCACATCCTCGACGCCGCCGAAAAGTCCATTCCCCACGCCTGTGGTGCCCCGCGCAACCAGCGGAGGCCGTGGTGGAATGAGGACTGCAGGCGGGCGCGAGAGGCCCAGAACAAGGCGTGGGGTATCCTTCTGTCGGTACCCCCCGTCGGGTAACCTCATTTTGTTCAAAACGGGCCAAGGCGTTAGGAAAACGTGTGCGCCGTGAGGCCGAAACGAGAGAGTTGGCACACCTTCTTGACATCCATTAATTCATACACAGACACACACCAAAGTCTGACACGTATACGCAAGCTCAAAGGACACACAGACACACAGCCTGCCCCTGGTTAGCACAACAGGGGACACAGCTTGAAGACCAGGCTAACACGCTTGCACAAACACTTCGAACACGTGTCCAGTTCAGCACACTACACGAACACTTTCATGAACACAAAACATCTGCAGAAAAAAAAGCCCTTACCTACGACAAAGACAGATCAAAAACTTCTTACAACTCTGAATTCACTCTCTATGAGTTGAGGGCTTGCCCTGAGCTCGTGCAAACCTTCAGCTCCAGGCGCAGATAAGATTACTACACCATGATACAGCACCTACACCCAGACACTCTTGAACACTCTTACACCTATACATAAATATGGCTTTCGGGCACATTCCACGCTCTTGAGGGGAGGCCATAGTAGTGGCTTTCCTAAGGAAGGAAGGACCCTTCCTCTCCCGCCAGTTATCGTCCATTGCCCTGACAAGCTGCCTGTGTAAGCTCTCGAGAAGGATGATAAACAGGAGACTTGTGTACTTCTTAGAGTACAATGGCCTTCTCGAGAGCTGCCAGGCGGGCTTCAGGGCGGGGCGATCTACCAACGATCAACTCGTTGCATTAGAGTCTTATATCAAAGATGCTTTCCTCCACAAGCAGTACTGTATGACAGTCTTCTTTGATCTTGAAAAGGCGTACGATACTGCTTGGCGGTACGGCATCCTTAGCGACTTGAAGTCCTTTGGCATGTCGGGTAACATGATAAACACGCTTTCCAGTTACATGTCCGAAAGGACGTTTCGCGTGCGACTTGGAACTGCACTCTCTAGGGTGCATGTGCAGGAAAATGGAGGGCCACAAGGTGGAGTTTTAAGTTGCAGCACCCTTTTATTGTGAAAAATGAATTCCCTGAGGAAGGAATTGCCACCGTCGATTTCCTGCTCAATTTATGTAGACGACGTACAATTATCCTTTAAGTCTTGTAACCTGTCTGTCTGCGAGCGCCAAGTCCAGCTTGGTGTTAACAAGCTAGCTGGTTGGGCAGACAGCAACGGTTTTAAATTTAATCCAGGGAAGTGCACTTGTGTCTTGTTTTCCAAGAGGCGTGGCATCCGGCCGGATCCAGACATTCAACTCCACGGTGTCTCGATTCCTGTCAAAAAGGAACACAAGTTTTTAGGTATAATCTTTGACGAAAAGCTCACATTCATCCCACACATAAAACAACTAAAACATAAATGCTTAAAAACAATGAATATCCTGAAGGTTCTCTCGCACATCTCTTTTGGTGCTGACAAACAGCTTCTGTTGCGTGTTTTTACCAGCTTGATAGGCTCACGATTGGACTATGGCAGCGTTGTCTATGGGTCAGCCACTAAAAAATCCCTCAGAATGCTGGACCCTGTGCTTCATCTAGGGCTCCGCTTGTCCTGTGGTGCCTTTCGGACTAGTCCAGTCGAAAGCCTGTATGTAGAGTGCAACAAATGGAACCTACAACGTCAGCGAGCATACACAGACCTCTTTATGCTTTTAAAATTTCATCCATGCCTCACCATCCTTTTAAATCAGTTTTTCATGATACCTCCATGACTGAACTCCTTTTAAATCGACCATCTTTCTCTGCGCCCTTCTCTTACAGAGTTAGAGAGGAAGCGTCAGAGCTTGTTGTCTCCTTTTAGATACCATCCAAAGTTCTGTAACAGATCTCATAGCACCATGGCATCTTCCGCCCTGTCTCATGCGACACAATCATCACACATGTAGATAAAACACCGAGCTCCCACATGTGCAATTCTGCAGCATTTCTTGTATTTGCAGCAGAAGTATGAGTGCTCTGAATTTTATACGGATGCCTCTAAGACTTCCACCTCTGTGTCCTGCGCGGCGCATGGGCCCGGCCTTAGTGTCACCAAAAACTCCTCAATAGTCATACTAGTATATTTACGGCAGAGGCTTACGGTGTACTTCTTGTTGTCAATCATATACTTCAAAGTCACATCCCACAATCCATTATATATACCGACTCCCTCAGTGTCGTGCGGGCGTTGTCGTCAACAAAGTCTTCGAAAATCACTTTGTAAATCTAATAGTCAAGGGTATTATGTCGGTGTATGTACGCAAGTTTGAACTGGTTCTTTGCTGGGTCACCTGGCCACAGTGGTATAGCCGGGAACGAAGCAGCGGACCGAATGGCTGCTGCTGCTACACTCTCGAATACAGTAGACATAACCACATTACCCTACACCGACGTGAATACCACACATCAGACAACAACTTCGCAAAACATGGCAAACGCACTGGAGTGAACAAACAGACAACAAGTTACACGTAATAAAACACACTTGGGACCATACACCACCGACACACGTAATAGATACACTGAAGTCGCCTTGGCTAGATACGGATAGGGCACACTCATGCAACGCACTCGCCACCTTCTCACGGGGTCTCCAAGACCTCTGTGCAGCAGGTGCGGAGAGGCCCTATCCGTGATCCACATCCTAATACAATGGTAAGGCACTCGACATTACACGACGAAAACACTTCCCACAACTACACACACGACATATTCCACCACACACCCGTCATACTTCTTAGGAGATGAAGCATGTTCTCTGTTCAGCGAACCTTAAGGTTCCTATCTGAAGTTCATTTCTTACAACTCATCTCTGATCACCCATAGTTTTAACCCCTGGTCCTATACACCAGCCACCTTATTTAATTTTTAAACCACTCTGTTCTTGCACCCTGGCCTTTACCACCAGCCGTGCTCATTGTTTTAACTGATTTTATTTCGTGTTCTCTCCTATCAAATCACTTTGTGTTTGGCGCTCTTTGCCCATGTCGGCCTTGCGCCAATAAAATCAATCCATCATCATCATCATTACTTCAAAAAATAAAACCCCATTCGAGGCAGGTGATATACACAATGACTGTACTATTCATCGCTAACTACTACGAAAAAAAGCACACTTAATCAGCGCGCAGGCACCAAAAGCAGCGAGCGTTTGCGCGCCAAGAGCTGCCCATACGCCGCACGCGGGGCGGCTGGATGCCCTTCGTGCGGCGGTGGCGCCTGTAGTGGCGCGCGCCGTCCCTATAGGCGTGTTCGACGACCGGAGTGCAAAGTAGGATGCATATTTTTGGGAAGAGAGCGGACACGAATGGATTAACGCCAATTATGGGGAAGAGGTTTTCTGTCCGTGGTCTGAGGAGTTGACATTTTGAGGTCCTGTAAAAGTGCCATTCTTTTTGGTGTTTGAGTTAGGCAGAGACGTTGAATTTCTAATTGGAGCAGTTTAGTTGTTGCAGTGGACAAGGAAGATTAAGAGCTTTCTTTATAGCTGTGCAGATGAAGCGATCAATGGTTTCCGTGTCACTTTTGCTGTGAGTTATGTAGGGGGTGGTGTAGATGACCCGTGATATGAGGAAGGCGCGGATAAGGCGGAGAAGGTCTTCCTCCTTCATGCCGCGATGTCGATTGGAGATTCGGCGAAGCATGTGGTTAACTTGAGTAAATTCTGTGGTCAGATTGAATACTGTCTGATCGTTCCGTGTATTGGCCTGGATTGTAACACCAAGTATCTTGAGTGAAGGTCTGTGATCTATAAGCTAACCATCGAGGGTAATTTGAACTGATTCTTTATAGAATGCAGGTGGGCTCTTCCGTACGATGATGAGGTCAGATTTTTGAGGGGAACACCCAGGGCAATTGATGAGGCATATTGTTTTACAGTATCAGTTGCTTTTGAATGGTGTCTTGAATTTTACCTAAAGAAACCGTGTCAGTCCAAATGGTATTATCATCCGCAGGGCAGTGCGTGATGAACGCGGGGAATGGCTTTAAGCCGACGAGGGAGGTCTAGGAGAGCGATATTAAAAAGGAAAGGTGAAAGAACAGGACCTTGAGGAGCCTCGATCTCCGAGGGTGATTAATCAGATTTTACATCGCCTGCTTTGAGGATCGCCTGTCTTTGGGTGAGAAAATTGGCAATGTAGGAGTAAGTACGCAAGCCCAAGCCTGTTTCGTTGAGATGGAAGAGGATGGCAGAATGAGAGACGTTATCGAAGACTCCCTTTAAGTCCAATCAAGATTTGCACGAGGTGAATTTCAGGAGGCTGGTAGTATGAGAATTTCTTCCTTCATGCGAAGAAGGATGTCTTGCGTGCACACATGTTTTCTGAAGTCCTACATTGTATTTGGGACGACATCCTTAGTTTCTAGGTAGGGTTGTAGACGTCGGAGTAACATGCGCTTTACCAATTTACCCACACAAGATGTTAAAGAAATAGTACGAAGGTTGTCCAGGTGGGGGGACTTGTGAGGTTTCGGGATAAAGCGGATCTCTGGTGTTTTCCGTTGTGGGGGAAGTTTTTCGGATTTCCAATGGGCGTCAATATGCTGCAGAAGTTGTTCCAGTGAGTCGTCATCCAAGTTGGCTAAGAGACGATAGGTCGCATGATCTTGGCCCGGTGGGCTGTTTTTGTTTCATTCGGAAAGAGATGCGGGGAGTTCGAAAAGTTGAAAATCTCGATAAAGGTCCGGATTTGGATGACCTGTGTAGGGAGGGGGAGTAAAATTTCTGGCCGTGTGGAGGTATTTATTTTCTAAGGCACGCAAGAGGGCTTCAGAAGAGCCATTGAGAGAATGAAAAGTTCAGGTCAATGCTCGATGAGAAGCGCTCCTATTGGTTTGGTGGTCGATGAGATGCCGGAGCAGGTGCCAAGTTCTTTTCGTTTTCAGGGTACCTTGGAGGCTGTAACACAGCTTTAGCCAATTTTCTTTTGAAAGGTGGTTGGCATACTCTGTTGCTTGTTGATTTAGAAGTACGATTCAGAGACGCAGTTTGCGGTTGTGCCGCTGTCGCTTCCAACGCTTTGTGAGGCTCCGTCGTGCCTCCCAAAGCCTTAAGAGTTTCGAATCGACATCAGGGGTGTAGGTGATAGCCACGGTTTTGGTTGTTGAGTGAACAGTTTGAAGTAAATCATCAATCCATGCTGATAAGGGCTGACTGGGATCAATAGGTTTGGAGAACTTTGCCTTTCACAAGACGTCCCAGTTGATAAGGCGTGCCACCCCAGCTGAGCATTATGCATGTGGTTTTTAATTGTAATTGGTATAAGAATTACCTCATTTTCCGCTATAATACACGGAGCCCGTTGTCGCGTGCGCTACCATATTTCGCCATAGTGCCTCGGTGTTTCGGCACGGAGTTCGTTGATTGGTGCGGTATTTCCACGCGCTTCAAGTTCCCGTATCTTGGTTCTTTTATTCCCAATGACTTTTGATGCAACGCCCCATAGGGGGCGGCCTTGACACATGACAGGTAGTATGGACGTTTCTTTTCCAACCTCCCCACAGAGAAATGGCCACCACGGCGGTGACAGGACCCGCATCGGTGGGTCAGCACCTCAACCGCATTTTCCACTGACACAGAGCAGATGAAAGCGTATTCTATACACCCCTGTGGGCGTGCAATTATTTTACAGCGACAAGTTTAAGCCCCCTTCTGGGAAAAACTGTCATTCTTCTTCTTCATGTGGGCAATAAAATGGCCGCCGCTATTTATAATACACGTGTTATCGGTACGAAATTGAACCCTGACATGCACAGGGAGCAGACCAATACGCTAATTCTGAACTCTTTACTCATGTGGTCACCGGTAGCACAGAAGTTATTGTCGTTGTTTCTTTTTTTTTGAGGCATACCCACTAGTGAGATTGGACAGGATTCGGAGGTTTTGTGGGGCTAATGGTCTTGCTGCAAGCAATTAAAAAACAATGTAGCGTAAACGTCAAACGCGAGAAATACTGCGTGGGGCGGGAAATCCGAACTGGATGGTGAATGAAAGGAGCAGCTGAGGTGCACACCAACCGCGCAAGTCCTGATTCTAGAAAACTGTGGCGTGTGCCACTCCGCTTGATGACGTAATGCGAACCGAAACACGCAAGAACGAAAACAAAGAAAATGATGATGATGATGAGATGATGATGAACAAACGTTTATTATAGAGCAAAGGGTTGGGGGAGGGGGTGTGGTCAGCCTTCCTATGTCCAGGAGGCCGCGAGAGGACGCCGCCGTCACCGCCCGGTCGACCAGCATAGCTTGATCTTCACGGTCGGAGCTGGTCAGCAACCTCTCCCACTGCTCACGGAAGGGGTGGGAGTCACGCGGGAGGGAGGGGTGGAGAGTTCGGGCATTCAATGACAAGATGGAAAGTGTCTAGGGGGGTATTACATGGTTGACAGGTTTTCGGGTAGAGCGTAGGAGCAATGTGGTGAAGTCGTGTACAGTTGTAATAGGTATCTGTTTGTAGGTGTCGCCAGGTGTATGCTTGGGCAGGCGTGAGGGAGGGGTGCGGCGGAGGATATTTGTAGCGGAGGTGCCTGTAGTGGGTGAGAATTGCTTAGTGGGGGTCAGAGGTTCGGTGGTGATGTCTTCCGTGGCTGCCGATTCGGATGCTGAGGATACCCGGTTGTGGATCTCGCGGGCTGCAGCATGGGCTGCTTCATTCCCCAGCAGGCCGGTGTGAACAGGTGACCATATTATTGTGATGAATAGTTGAGGGGGAAGCTTTTGCAGAAGGAGAATAGCTGCGACTGGAGGCGTGTCCACGACAGTAGCGTAGGCATGCCTGGAGAGAGTCCGTAACAATCGTGAGGGGGTGGTATCACTGCGGTGCGTGGTAGCGGCGTGAGCTATGCGATCGATTCAGCGGTAGTGGAGGAGATTTCCACGATACGTGGCAGCAGTCATGGTGGTACCGTAGAGTCGAGAAGCCACAATTGTGGTACGCCGGTCATGGTGAGTAGACGCAATATCTGTATATCGGACGTGTGGATCCCTGTCCAGTCTTCTTTGTAGCATTCGGACACGAGCTATTCTTCTGCCCACTGTTATGACCTTGGGTGCATGTGCCTCGGGATAGGAGCGATGTGAATACGTTGACGCAAAGAAATGGGTATCGGATTGGCGGTATCATGAGCTCTTGGGTGTGTCATGTCCCAGAAGACCAAGCAGGTGTCGTCCTGTTGAAGTAAGTTGAAGGCGATGGATTTGGGTCGTGCGTTGTGCTTCAAGAAGCTCCGAAATAGTATTGGTGAGTACCCAATTCGAGGAGTTTTTGTGTGGGCGTAAAGGTGGGTAGATGAAGGGCCGTTTTGTAGGCTTTTCATACTAATATATCAAGTTTCTCAATTCGGCAGGTTTGAGTGCAACATACGGCGTCCCATAGGTGATGCGGCAAAGTAGCAAGCTTGTATGAGCTTGCAGGATTCATTCTCCCTTAGCCCTGCATGTTGGTGGCTTACACGTTTTATCAGATGGGTAAGCTGGGCGCATGTTTTGTTCAGTTGAGGGATAAGGGCGGCACCAGAGCCATCGTGATGGGAAAGGAACGCCGAGAATACGTAGAATAGGCACTTGGGGATAGAAGTGTTTGGATTTTCAGATTAGGATTCAGTGGGGGTTCAGGAGTTCTACCTCGTGTGCGCGAGCGAAGCATCAGCACTGCAGACTTCTCGGCTTGAAAGCGAAGCCCTCGTGGTATGAGATACGTATTGATGGTGTTTATGGCTTGCTGTAGGGTGTCTTGTTGGGCTTCGAACTGACCCTTGAGTTGCCACAACGTGATGTCGTCGGCATAGAAAGCATGGTGAAGGTCCGGGATGGGTCCGAGCTCTACGGGTAGATGAAGTAAAGCAATATTAAGAGGAGGGGTGAAATGACGGAGCCTTGGGGTGTGCCGCGCGCAGGCATGTTAAAAGGGGGGTCGAGTGCGGGCCGAGTCGAAGTGTGGCCGTTCGGTTGTGGAGGAAAGCCTTGACGTAGTTGAAGGTTCGATGGCCAGTGTGTAGTGGCAAGATTGTCCAGAATTGCAGAATGGTAAACGTTGTCGAATGCCCCTGCACATCGAGAGTCATGATCATTTTGGGATGGCTGCGGCTAAGGGTTTGGATTACTTGCTCTTTGAGTTGTAGCAGCACGTCTTGAGTGGATAGTCCAGTACGAAAGCCAAACATGGTGTTGGGATACTGTCCGGTTGTTTCAAGATGCGTGGTTAGACGTATATGAACCAAGGCTCAAAAATTTTGCCAACACAAGACGTAAGAGAGATAGGTCGGAGATTGTTGAGTCCTAGGGATTTGAGGGTTTCGGTATGAGGATGATATCCGACCTTTTCCACTGTTCAGGTAGAGTTCCGGTTTCCCAATGTTGATTGAAAATGTCAAGAAGGGCTTGTATGGTTCGTCGTCGAGATTGCGGAGTAGTCGGTTAGTTATTCGATCGTGTCCAGGGGCACTGTTGCGTTTTAACATTTGTAGCACCTGATGGGGTTCTTCTATGGTGAACAGGGAGTCTAGCTCTGCACTGTCATTTCCAGTGTATCGCTTGGAATCATTTGATGGTGGGTATTGGGATTCGTGGCCAAGATCTTCCGTCGAAATGATTGAAGGAGTTCCTCGTACCAGGCGGTGAATTTGGTTTTAAGTAACGGTGCGCGTCTGTTCTTTGTCGATGAGAGCGCAGTATGTGCCATGTTTTCTTCGTGCTTAGCGTACCTTGAAGCAAGCAGTTTCAAGAAAATGACGCAAATTATTTTTTCTGAGTGCCTGGTAATTAAATAGAATTCTTTTTATTTTCACTGTCTTCTATTGATTGACCGATATATTGATACCTAAAGAAACAACAACCACGACCGCTTAATGTACAGAAAACAAACCAATAGAAACAATTTGGGTCAAAGGCAAAAACAACGAAAGCGCCAAAAGACGCAATTACTTTCTTCACGAAAGAAGTTAAAACGAGTATATATCCAGACTTTCGGCTTTAAAGGACGTAAGCAGACGTGTGGGCCCCTAGAACTTTTTCGTGACTCAGATGGGCCTGTGATAGAATCCCACTATCCTGGCACCGATCCCACCCCATTCACTTTACCATCACCAGAGAGGAGCGCTAGGAGGCCGCCCTGCGTTAGCAAAACCCACAAGTGCAAGAAGACCTGTCCCGCTTGGCCGACGGCACTGGAACCCGGCGCAAAAGGGGCCCTGCTGCCCGACCGCGACAGAGAAGACGTCGCCGGCCTGATTGCCCCAGCTGTGGCCAAATAAAGATGTTTTGTCTGTCGCTCTGTGACTCCTCCTAATAAGCACAATCATGTGATCATACCAAAATCCCGGTGAAAATAATACGTCTAAGATTGGTGAACTGCCCCACTATACCGCGAGTCCGTTCGATTTTCCTCTTGCTCGTGCGATCACTAATAAATGCTGCTGAACTTATCGGTCGACCCTCTAAAGCATTTCTTCGCACCGCCGATTCATTGGATCTTTGATATTCGGTATTTTCGTATTGCATCGGCAAGGTACATACTATATGCTATCGGTCGGCCTCTAGGCCGCGGTGTTGGCAGTAAAGCCTATAGGCGTCCAGGAATTTCGCGTACAGCGGTATGAAACTTGAGTGCGTGTATCCTGTAATCGTAATGTTGTTGCTTGCTCGTTGACTAGATCCCTCCGCAGTAATTATGATGATGTTGCTATGTTATTTTTGCTTTGTTGGTTAAATGTTCTCTTCCCTTCCTTCACGCAAGCAGTTCACAGTGCAGGAGTTGGTAACATGAGAAGCCTTGTACGGCCGTGCAAGAGCTTAAATCCTTTTTAGGGCGTGATGCTTAAATAGCCGGTAAGCAAAATATTGCTATCGACCTTGAGAACTTTCTAAAATGTGAAAGCGGAAGTTCATTTGGAATTCTCATCTTCTAGTGCAAAATTTTCGGATTAATTTCGGGGCCGCGCCTGGGCAAACCCTACAAAGCTCGTTCTGACAGCTTTCAATAACCAGGATTAACATCTGCACCTGCGTGGTTTCTTAAACCTGCCAAGGCCACTCGTGCGCGGCTGCGGTACACCCTTCTCTGGGATACCTGTGTCTCCAAACGGGCGCTTGGTGCGTCGCTTTTTCGGAGCCGGCTGCCACCTCGCTCCAGCACGGCTGTTTCCCCTTGGAGGACTGAACCGTGCATATGGGCTTTGAATGCGAAAGCCTGCTGACCATCGCATTCTGAAAAAAAGTCTTATACAAAGCCAAAAAACGGTGAACGCCAGCAAAGTGGCGAGTCCATAAAATTGAATGAACTGGCCTGCTGTTAATAAAATGGCATCTCGTGTTTAGTGTAATAACCATACCCTGTTTAGTGTATAACATACATAATATACAACGCACACAAACAGGAACACTTGTAAACATGTCATTCTCAACGTTGTGTAGTACCGATTCCCGATCTAGGGAAAGGTGTTTCGTTTCAGACGCAGAAAGCATTGTCCGAATTAAAGATACTATGGTTTGTGGCTTCTTCTTCTCTCCATGGCAGTTCTTTTATGTTTCTTCTTCTTCGAACGTTGCGGTGCCAGCGAATGCTTCATCGCCTCGATGGGGCTCATGGATCTTCTGCAGTCAATCGGACTCGTGGAGGTGGTGTGGTCGTCCGCCAGTCGCGCGTAGGTGCCATACTCCAGCGGCAAGTATTGGAAAGAATACGCCGAAGAGTATACCACTGTTGCGAGAAGCGCTAAGGCGAGGCAATCGAGGTTGAGTTCCGTCAGTGATGGCAACAAAAATCCGACAGTCCCGCCCATACGAGCGCCGGCAAAAGACAAACACACGGGAATACCCCGGATGGGGGTCGGAAAGAGCTCGATAACATAGACAAAGTTGAAATATATCGCGAAGGTGCTACCGGCCTCCGCCAGGATGAAGGAGATGCTGCCGACGACATCGAATATTGGTGATAGGGTGGCGAGGAGCGCTGCGATGCTTGCAAGAAGACACAAGGTGCCGAGAATCACGAAGGTAATGGTCATGAGCCTCGTCTTGTCGATCCGGTTGACGAGCTTCAACAGCACGCAGTATGCAAAGGCGTTGGTGCACATTGAGATCCAGTCCAGCAACGGCATCGCACTGCTTTTTTTAGCGTGGTACAGATTCAATGAGCGAAAGGAGACCGTGGCGCAAAACGAAGACCAGAACATGATCGCCGCCCGACGCCGCACAACTCTTAGCATGTCCGTGGCGAGTGGCGTCGCTCCATCAGCACCAATTTCAGCTTCGAGTCTCCGTTTCACGCTTTGCAGGAGGAGATCTACGCCGTCGGTTTGCTGCCATTTGATTGTGCGGCTGCACGCATGACTCGAGCCGCTGCTTCGAGCCTGCGGCTGGCAATCAGCCATCGAGGAGACTCCGTTGCGAGGAGGGACCAGACCGGGACGAGCAGAGTGGGTGCAACGATGACAAGCTGATGATAGAACCAGTGGGAAGGCCGCACCCATTTGAGGAAAAGAGTGTACGTATCGGCCAGCAAGTTTCCCACCAGGAAGGACAAGGACAACAAGGTCGATCGGCGTGCACACGATGAACACTCGGCAAGGATAATACCGGTCACTGCGTTCAGGGAGACAGTGCAGCCCGAGATGAGGAACCGGGTGACTAAGTACACGGGGTAAGAAGGGGCGAAGCAAGCACCCAGGGTGGCCGCCATCAATATGCCGGCCGAGCCCAGAATTACCGGCAGGCGGCCGAAGCGGTCGGCGCAGTGTCCTGACAGCAGGAGGAATACCACGGAACCGGCCATGAACACGACGTCGGCGAGCCTCTTCAGTGAACGGCGGCTGCATACTAGGTTCCACACACTGACGATGCTTCCGTTCCCCCGCTCGAGGTCGAAGTCCCAGGCATGGCACTCAATGACCTTGGTGTCGTTAGGGTCCCACGGGTTGGCGTAGACCATACACTTGCTGTGCCGCCCATCGGTATCGACAGGAATCGAGATGTTCCTCCAGGCGTCGGCCGAGAGGTTTCCGCCAGTGGGCTGCCTGCACCAGTGGTCGACTTCCGCCGAGATGAGGGTGAACGCAACTGCGTGGCAAATCAGGACTAACACGGGGAATGCCGTGAATAGGGTGAGGCGGTTTTGGAAGTTTCCGCTTCCGAAGGCTTGTTCGCAGTCGAAGCCCTCGCTGGTCTCAATGTCGACGACCATAATACACCCTGGCGAAAGGCATGCGAACGGTTTCAGCTCGGCCATTCCTGATGTGTCAGTTCGGGAGGCGAACGAAATGGGTTTTTGCTGCTGTTGTTGTTCTATGTCTTATGGTGCACACCCATCGCGGGGGATTTGCCAGGAATCGAACAAGAAGGGGGCTCATTTGCCCGCACACAACTTTCTATCCATTTCCATCCAGTAAGAGCGCGAGATTAGAAGGAAGAATTGCCTAAAAATTGGAAGTTTCGGTTGAATGTGAGAAAACATACCCGTAATAACAAAGGCTAACAGGGCAGACGCCTGGTCGCGGACACATATACATGAATGGCTACAGCCACCCCTCTGTGACAATATCCCATTAATGTGGCCCCAGCGACAGCAGTACAGGCATGGAGGCTCGTTCTTAGCTCGTGCCGTACTTGATATTGATGAGGATTGATAATGATGATGATGGTGATTTTTCTTTTTCGACAATCACAAATACTGAACCCAGGGTACTCCAAAACGCGCGGTTATGTGGCAGAACGTTTGAGCCGATTTTTAAAAGACTCAGCTAAAATTTGAATGGCTAAAAATGCAGTTACGCAGCAGTGGCCGAACAATAAAGAAAAATAAGCTAGCACGTGAGACATACGGGAAAGAAGTCATTCTTCCTCTTTTACCCTTTCAAAAAAACATGAAACCCGTGCGTACTTCCAGCCGCAAAATACACGCATTCGTAAATATGAACCGCTTTGCTAAGGAATTACGAGTTGCCCTGTCTACGATGGCCCAAGGGGATGAAGAGCATACGGCCGCAGAGGTTTTAAATTCGATTAACAATGCAGCCGTGAGTTCCAAATTCACAGTCTCGGTAACTACGGATATGATCAGCCCGTGGTGGAACGAGGAGTGTACATATGCACACAGACACAGAAATGCTGCGTGGAAAAGACTGCCCCGCAATCAGTGCCCTGCGAACTGGAGTACCTTCAAATTCGTCTGCGCTATATTTAAGCAGACTATCAATAAGGCAAAAGAGGAGTATAAGTCGCGCCGCTTTTCTTTACTCTCGGACCCACGGAACAAGAGAAACATATTTTGATTTTTGCGCAGTTGGAATGTGGCTCCTCCAGAGCAAAACATTGAATCAGTTATCAGCTCCCCGGATGAAACCCAGGATTTTATTAACCAGATTGGGCAGGGCTTACATGCACGTTTCACTTCGGCATTACCACCAGTCCTTAGGAGACTCTGTCAAAACAACTTTGAGGAGGTGACCCTGCGGGAGATTGGCGAGGGACTGAGCCGTGTCCCTGATGCGGCTCTTGGACCTGATGGTATTACAGCCCACATGCTAAAACTCTTGTTCAGCGAGTGTCCCGACTCACTACTGCAAGTGGTTAACCATTCCCTACAGCATTCGTGAGTTCCAGTTGAGTGGCGGCTGGCAACGATCGTCCCCCTCCTTAAAAAAAACAAGGTCTTAGATACGCGTTAGATCATATCAAACCGATAGCCCTCACATCGAATTTCGTAAAACTAGTAGAAAGAATCTTGTTACATCGAATTGGAAACGTTTTAGAACGCGAGAACGTCTTGAACCCTAAACAGATGGGATTCAGGCCTGGCTGCTCAATTTGGTAGGCCCACATTGATTTGGAGAGTCGAATTTAGCTGGCACACCAACGTAAAGAAGTTGGCGTGTTGGTTACCCTGGATATTGCCAAAGCTTACGACGATAGCGTTGAATACCAAATTCTTTTTGACACAATCTAGCGTTATCCTTTTTCAGACTACATTGTTTCGTGGATTGGAACTTTCTTGTCGGATAAAAAATTCTTTTGTTCACAGCAGGGCCTGTCCCCTCAATATACAGTCAAACTCGAGGTGTTCCCCAGGGCTCTGTTCTCTCTCCCGTGCTGTTTAATATTTTAATGAGCTCGGTTGCAGTAAATCCAGACATTCAGGTGTATATTTACGCGGATGATATTGCCTTTTTCACTTCAGACAGGGATATACACACGTTGTATCGGCGTATGCAGTCGTATTTAAGCGCCTTAGAGGCTTGGCTGCATAGCCTTCGCTTGACCCTAAATGTGAACAAATGCGCTCTGCTTCCATTCCGTGAGCGGTCCAGTCTTCAGATCTCTTAGTTGCCGGCAACAGCACATTCCTAAGGTCAATTCCTTAAAATATCTGGGAATTTTATATGAATATACCCTCAAATGGCGTCCACACATAGATTACAAGATTACATTACTACTAAAGGGGCTCGGGCCGTGTCATTCTTGAAAGGCTTAAGTCACAAAAGATTGGGTATGCGTCGTGACACCCCTACTAATGATTTACAAAATGTACGTGCGGCCAATTCTAGAATTTGGATGTGTGCTATTATCCGGGAGCCCCCACTACAAACCTCGCCCGTTGATAATGCTCGAAAGACAAGCTCTACGTTTATGTCTGGGTCTTCCCCGTTATGTACCAATTAAAATTTTATACATGGAAGACCGTATTCCTCAATTAGTTTCACGCATGCATTCCCTCACCGTAGATGCATTTTTACGAGTCGTGGAATCACCCATATCCTGGCCGCAAACTGCCTTCGTTACATAGCCTTCGTTTTTCTTCGGTAGTTCATGGCCGCGGTTCAAACATTCACAGGCGGTCTTTGTACAATCTCTGCTTGGCCCATTAAATGTGGCCCTCTTATCGGCTCCAGTACTTGACAGAGTGTCGCACTTAGATATTTCTTTTGATGATATCTTTCCCTCTAACGCGAAATTACTCCCTCTAAACCTTTTAACAGGCCTCCTACAGGATCATCTGAACGGTTTCCCGTTCCATACCATTGTTGCAACCGATGCTTCTGTCCGGAAGGAGAGGGCAGGCGTAGGTATTTTTCTCCCGGTCTAGATTGGGCCTTTTTTCTACGGCTGCCTAACTTTACTACTTCTTTCCACGCAGAATTTCTCGCAATAGTCTTGGCCCTTCGTAAGCATGCTTAGTAAGCATTCTGCCCTTTCTTCTTCAACTTCATCCCCCTACGTCGAGTCCTTGCTTCTTTAGCGCCTTCCTCTCTTCGTGAACTTCGTTTGGTCTGGGTACCTGGACATGCAGGTATCTGGCATAACGAATCGGCGGATGCTCTGGCGAGAATGGCATTGAGCGGTCCAGTAGTGGAGGTTCTGCCAACCATTTCCTTCATAACTTTGGCTCGCTTCCGTAGCCTGTGCTTACTTCAAAGTCTGCCTGATTCTACTTACGACGACTCGGAGCTCGAGCACCTCCGGTACTCATGCAAGTGCAGCGTAAGCCAGTCGCGAGCTTGTGAAGTAACCCTCACTAGCTTTCGGTGTCGCGTGCCAAATTTAAATTATTTCTTGCACGGCTCTAATCTGGCCCTGTCGCCGTTATGCGCCTTTTGCAAAGAACCAGAAACAACCGACCATTTCTTCTTCTCCTGCCGACGGTTTCTCCTCGATAAGACGAAGATACTTAGAAAGTACATGCAGACGGCTAACCTCCCGCTGTAGACAGCTACAGTTATTTTGTCATTCGGGGCGAAGGAACTGGGATTATACACGGCGATCTTTGCAGTGCATTGCACTCATTCATCCAGTACCACTTTCTTCGTGTTTCTTACTTCATATTTTCAATTGTTCGTTTTTACCTTTTTTTCTTTCTTTCTCTAATCTCCTTAGTTTTATTTCTCTACTCATCTACTGCTAATCCATCCTAATATTTCAATATTTCCTGGCCAATCCACCTGAGTGGGTACGCGCCATTTCACTGGAACCACCACAACCACGAAACAAGTTAAACCAGATTTCTAAAACAATTTAAACGGAATTCTCTTACAACTGGCACATCGGGGATTCTATGTTTAACGGGTGACACGACCTTTTTGTATACATAGGTCACGCGGGATATATTATAAAAGTCTATTTCTTATCCTCGCTCGCCGTGCTAGGGGGTTTTGCCAAAGGGCTTCCATATTAAACATGCAGCGACTTATTTACCCAGAAATGATTCCATGGAGATGATACTCGCGAGCCATCTGATAAATTCCACGGGGCCATTATAGAAGCTTATTGGTGACATAATCAGTGACACGGATTTTATAAACACTTTAAATATTAAAACTGATACATATCGATTCGCAGAAATAAGAGACACGAGAAAAAGAAAAGCTTGATTGTAACAGGTACGTTCACGTTTGATAAAGAAGTTCCCATGTCCGAACGTCCATTGAAAATTTTTTAAGGAATACATGGGGACGGGCAATGTATTTTTGGAGTAACGCCAACGAGCGCATTTCCACACATTCATGAAAGCATAGGCTACGAAGAAGTAGAAGAAGGTCATCGTATATGTGACTCAAGGTGGAGTGGAGTGGATAAACTTTATTTACACGAGCTTTAGGGGTGGTGGTTGGGCGCCCGCCCGGTAGGGGCCTCCTCTAGTCTGGGAATCCTGGTCCGCACTGCAGGTCAGCGAAAAATTCGAATAGTGATCTCATGACGTTGGATGCGCGATGCACCCATTCTTGGTGGATTGCTTGTGGTTTTTACTCCCCGAAGCTAGATCGGAACTATCAGGCGCGCAGTAGTAAAGGGGTCTGGATTTAATCTGGCCATCTGGCTATCTCCAATGCGTGAAACATATCTATACACGGTATTCGTTGAAATGTTTACCGGCCAATTTCTTCGCTTGGCAACACTGGAAACGGCCACAGACATGCCCGATGCGCCACGAACAAGGCGCAGCCTGGGCCACTGCCGCCGCACGCCGACGAAAAAAAAGACGCCGGCGTGCGTCATCTGCTCCGTTCCAATCCGATTCTAAACTGGCGCCAACAGAGATGTTATTAATCGCACTCAGAGTGAACTCGACGCAATACTTTGCGTTCGGTGAAGAGTTCGTAACGTGAAACACAGTCATGTGTTTCACAGTCGTGGTTAGCAAGGACAAGTGCCGGCCATCCCGCGAAGCCCGACGTAACGAGCCGCGCCGCCGGACGCCGATCGCGGAGGCCATGGGCGCACTCACACGCTTGCATGGAGGAGAAGAGGGGTACCTGATCTGCGGGCCGTGCGCACAACGTCGCCTAGCAACAGACGCTTGGCCACAGATATGGTAGAGTGTACTAGAACTTTTAGAGTGGCCCGAGCGGCGGCCCTCTCCCATTGCTCCGCCGGGTCGACTTTCGCGCAGAAAATAAAACCGGTATAGCGGCGGCGCTGCTGTCGTCAACAACTGAACAGCCGGCGCTCCCCGGCACCAGCTCCCAGCCTGCGCGCGGCAATATTTGCGTTGCTCGCTGCGGTGTTTTGCGCTTGCGAAGCTGATTATTTTGGATTATGAGGTTTAACGTGCCGGCGCTACACAGGTGATGAGGCAAGCGCTACTGGAGGGCTCCGGATTAATTTTGACCACCTGGGGATCTTTAACGTGCGCCGAAATCTCGAAGACACGGGCGTTTTTTCGCTTTTATTCTCCATCACAAAAGCAGCCGCCGTGGCCGGGAATCGATCCTGCGCCTTTGGGCAGCTGGCCTTAGAAAGTAGACGCAGAAACGTTATGACTCCGCTTGAGCAAACTTTAAACTAGTACGACCCGCCATAAAATTATCGACCTCCCCTCCTCCCTCCCCCCCCCCCCCCCCCCCAACGATACTTCTCATTTTGTATGCGTTTTCTGAAAACGTTAATTGTTGATATACAGTAATCTCTCGTTAACTCAAGTCGTAAAATTAGCTAAAAATTTTCAGATAAGCGCGGAGTTTCGAGTTAAAATCAAATGCAGAAAATTTGTAGCCAGGTCCCTGAAATAACAGCTATATATATAGTGCTGCTAACAAAGCACTGTTGCACAGGGGAGATTTCGTATAAAGGCAAAATAATTCGCAAGAAAAAGAAACTTTTATTATTGCAGAAGAAAGAAACAACTGTGTTGCGCTCGGCTGATTCGCGTTCGCATCTGCATCCCAGAAAAGCGTACCAGAGAATTCTCAACGCATCGCATGAATTGGTGGTCGCCACCGCTGCATTCTACCTTGTTACAAACCAGACGCAGCATGTAAGTTGTTTTCTGCCGTTGTAGGGCACTTCTGGAGGCTCCTCCTCGTCCGCATGATCAGCTGCGTCGTCCACAGCTATCTTATGCAGCCAAACAGCATTAATTCCGGTAACGGGGACGCGTAGTCCGCGTAAACTTGCACTTCACGACCGCGTTCGGCGAGTAGTGGGAGTAATCATTCGAACGGGGACCTTATCAGCTGCCTGCAGCGGACTTTGCCTTGTGTCCTCTCTGCCAGTATTTCGAGACATCCGTGGTCCTCCGAAAAAACGTTTTGAGATAAAGCGGGCAAATGCGTACCGCCTATGGGAGGTAAACACGGTGAGAAAAAGTTTCGAGAAGATATTTTGAGATATAGCAGAGTTCGAGTTAACGAGGGATTAATTTGATGGACAGGCACCAGGAATGTTCTTCCCTTCCCCTTCTTGACTGCGCATGAAGCAAAAGCGGCGGGGCGCACATTCTATGCTGCAAAAAGTTTACTGTTTTTTACGTTCCTATTTGGAACGAAAATACCAAAAGCCTTCTTCTGGGATACCCCTACCGTTGATGCGTGTACTGTCGTTAGTGGGCTTATTTTATTAACCTACTTTGTCGCAGGCACTTGGTAAGTGTGTACTGAAAACGAAGTGCCAAGTCTGCGGGACCAACTACTGCTTCCTGCATGCCAGGGGACGATGCCGCTGTGTTTACTACCTCTTGTAATTTGGGGGGACTTCTGAATCCTTCCGCGCATTTTTTAAAGTTTATTAACGATCTCTAGGACGTTTTTACCGGTTGCTTCAGCGACAAGGAGCTCCACCATGACAGCGTTATGGATGTGCTGCAGCCCTTATTCACAACAAACACCTTAACGGCGTTGGTTGCGACCAGCACGTGAGACCTTGACCGCAAATTTGGTTTGGTTCTGTATACATTTCGACACGGATTCATTTCTACATAAAATGTTTAAACAAGTTCCGTGATTACATGCGGAGGTTGGAGCAACACCTTAAACTTAGCCGTCGCTAATGATCGAGGACGAGTTATGAAAATGCGTTGACCAAAAATGTCAATTTAAATCTCCATGTTACCATTATTCCTAAACCTTTACATGTGTAGACTTTGTGCATGATTTCCCGCGTTACATTTAATTTGCTGGGCTATTGAAAATGAAAAAAAAAATGTGTATTTGTTCCAGTTCCGTTTATTTGAACCTCCATGTTAGTTTTCTTGAACCTTTACCTCTATAGTAGACGTGTTATATTTCATTTTTGTCGCGGTCAATGTATCTTCTGTTCTATGTTTTGCATTTGTTTTATGCGCGTGTAATTGTACTCTCAGCACACTTGCGAATTAAATTTGTATTAATCTGATTCAACTCCTTTCTTGATCGAATCAGGTGAAAGGTGGTGCCATTAATAGAACGTTGCGGGAATAGTTCTATGAAAGACGGTCATTCGGACAACTGAGCTAACTGAGCTAACCACTCTAAAAAGATCTCTCGCTTGCGCGTGTCATTTTCTGTTCGGCCACCACGGTGACCCCTAATTATCCCAAGCGGGCCACTGCTTAAATACTGCTATAATAACAACTCACGC
This sequence comes from Haemaphysalis longicornis, assembly GCA_013339765.2. Classification (NCBI taxonomy): domain Eukaryota; kingdom Metazoa; phylum Arthropoda; class Arachnida; order Ixodida; family Ixodidae; genus Haemaphysalis; species Haemaphysalis longicornis. The sequence goes on from CM023457.1 coordinate 53,632,015, forward strand.
AATAAAAAAAAAACTCCCCCCACCTCCCCGAAGGGGATCGTGCTGAAATGCGAATGCATTGGGTGCACCGATGAGTGCGCTGCGGCAAGCAGTAACGGAGAGAGGCGTGCGCTCCACTTCATTTATATACATTTTCCGAGCGCAGCGAGCGGAGAGAGGGTACGCGGAGAGGAGAGAGAGACCCGCGCAACACGCCCGCCCCGCGCGCGAGCTCTCTCTCTCGCCGAGCTCCGCGATGCGAGAGCCCTCACAAGCCCGAGCGCGCTCCTCCTCTCCACTCACTCTCCGCTACTCCGCCCGAACTCCTAGGGTGCCTCGATGCGCGCCCGCTCCGCTGAGGGTGAGGACAACCGCGTCGTCTGCTAGCGCGACCGCCATTTTCTTGCATCCGCTAGGCGCGGGGCGCGCGTTTGCTGCGTGACGCGCCTTGATAGTGCTGGTCTCGCTAACAGTGTGGGCTTGATTTGGCTTTACTTTTGTTATACATTCTTTTTCTGGGGTAGATGAACAGAAGAGTAAGGTTTTGGTGAAGGATTCTCTATTTTGAGGTGATTAGCGAAGGTATGGTGAATGCCTTTCTTTTTTACGATAGGTGACACGGCGGGAAACTTCTCGCCGTCGTGCCATACCGGCGCCGTGAACTTGCTGTCGTTGCGTTTACATATAAACATAGCAGAAAGTAGGCGGAGTACATGAAGGAAGGGAACTGCTGCATATTCAAGTGCGAATGTACGGCACGCTTACAGCCACTGAAACTATTATTCGGTACTTACATATATAGGATTGCCTGGCGGCAAAGTGTGTCATGCATGCACTGTGCAATCTGAACGTGATTGATTGATTGGTGAGGTTTAAAGCGCCTACGCTACATAGGCGATGAGGCGCCGTAGTGGAGGGCTACGGATTAATTTTGACCACCTAGGAATCTTTAACATGCGCCGAAATCTCGAACAAACGGACGATTTGTATTTTCGTCTCCATCAGAAAAGCAGCCGCCGCGGCCGAGAATCGAACCAGCGTCCTTGGGCTGCAATCTAAACATAAAGGCTTACACGGATGTAGAAATAATCATTTAATACCTTGAAGCAAAAATACACTATGTACAAAGTGATGAACGACATCCTCCACTGCTGATACATAATACATTATGTACAAAATGATACAAACACACTTCACTGCAGTTATAATACAGGTAATGATGATTACACTCGAATGCTTTAGAACTTTCTTTTTGAGGTTTTGAATTGCGTTCTTAGCATGTGTGTGATGTTCTTGAAGTACGGTGTATCTTTTTTCCAGGTCTGCCAACTGCCTTTTCAACTCAGCACAATCCCTTTGTGTCTCACTAGCTGTGAGAGTTTCATTTGTCGAGTTTGGAATTCCGGCATTCAAAGCTTCGACACCTGGGCTGTTGAGTTGGAGGTTTTCCGATGACGTCTCTTGTGATACCGTCTCTTGTGATACCGATGACGTCTCTTGTGAGTTGACTCGGGGAGGATTTCCGCTGTCTGATGATGCATGAAGTTCTTCAGCGGGGTTGTCCACCTCTTCATTGTTGGATGTGGGCTCAGGCTGCGTTCTGTCTCCGGGTGGCTTTCGCTGCTTTGGACCGATTTCTTAAGTAAAGTACGTATTTCTACGAACACACGCAGTGAATGAAATGGTAAATGCCGACCTCTGATTGGGAAAGGCGTTGGCACAGCATTTGGCTTCAGCTCCTTCCATCTGCACGGTTTTGTTCAAAACAGGTTCCTTCAAAGTGAGCCTGCACGATAAATTGTCAATATAGGTGCCTTTTTCTCCCGAGAAATAAGAATAAATGACGCGAAATCAAGCAAATCGAACAAACCGGCATCCACACGTATCGGCTCACATCCGCACATGATTCACAAAATAGAGGTGTAATTGACACATTTCTTTTCACCTCCATGCGCTACTTTTATGGCATGATAAGCGACAATAAATTTCTCAAATATTATAATTTTTGCGCACAACAAGATTTATAACAGACCTTAAGTTGAGACAACACGGAGAAACACGAGCATAACGCGTCGCATGCAGTTTTACGCTTTGGGATATATCATTCACACTGCCAAGAAATGGGCTTTTGGTGAAGTAAGCGTGATGCGCCGGGGTGACGCTTCGGGACTGAGAAAGGTCGCACACCTTTTTACAACGAGCGCCTTATTTCGTGATACAAAGTGAAATGACTGAAGATGCAAAGCGCCACACGTTTTATATCGCCCCCCCCCCCCGCTTTAAGAGGCCACGTCCGTTTGCATCAATCAAAATATAAAAAGGCCGCAAAAGCATGATTAAACCTCCAACACAAACACGTAAAACCGTGCGTCTGGTATCAAGAAGCAGCCACACAGACAAGCTTACAATAGCCACAAATGGATTTGGCACTGCTGAGAAGCCAGGTACTTGCACTGCATATGCAGGAGTGCTTCGTCGGCTGCAACTTGTCCCGCTTGATCTTCACCGTCCACAGAAGCCGCCTTTTTGGGTCTCTAGGAAACGAAACATGCTCCAGAGATTTTTAGCGCTGCTGGAGCACAAGGGAACGCAGCAACCAGGCATTCTGCAAAGAGATTTTGTGAAGAGCGCCGCTTTTCGCGCGCCTAGCACGGGAGTCGGCGGGGGCGGGTTGCAAGAAAATGGCGGCGGCGCCTCCTGAGAACCGGTCTTGGCGGCGGCGACCCCTTCAAAGAGTGGCGCCACCCTCCGCGGAGCGGGCGCGCATCGAGGCACCCTAGAGCTCCGCGATGCGAGCGCCCTCACACGCCCTAGCGCGCTCCTCCTCTCCCCTTGCCCTCCGCTACTCCCGCCCGAGCTACCACCTGCTCCGGTTGCTAGGCGCACCACAGCTGTTGCTAGGGGCGAGGAGGAGCGCGGAGAGATAACACCTGCGGGCGCACGCCGACGGAGCACGACAACCCCCGACTAAGAAATGCATTCGCATTTACGACGACGACGACGACGAAGGCAGAACTACGAGGCGCGCGCTCACGTGCGCTCGCGCTGGAGGAATGCAGGCGCACGCCGACGGAGCACGACAACCCCCGAATAAGAAATGCATTCGCATTTAAAACAAATGCAACAACTTACGATAGCAACCCACATAACTGCAGTCCCAGCGTAAATTGCCAGACAATAACTAAGAAATTTTTCTGAGAAGCTATCATCCCAGTCCTCATATTTTTTCGTGTCATGTCCATCAATTCAGCCCAATAAGGACACAATCATAAAGCAATCATAAACTGGTTCATATTAGTCAATTCAACGCAAAATACGTTTTTATAGGACATTGGAATAGCGAAAATGTCGCGGCAATTACTTTATTTATAATCCGTTACGAATGCTGCACTGAAGGAAAATCCGTAATTTTCCTTGTTGTCGAGCGGGAAAGGCAAATCTAACGCAAAATGAGCTGCAGCGTTTATTTTTCATTTCGTTACCCACAGTACACTATACCTACAGTACATTTCAGCAAGTGGACGACCCGCAGAAAAAATTTCCAGCGCTCCACGCGTAAAGCGTTTCCTGGTCCGGCTGGGCGCGCGGCCGCGCGCGGCCAGCCGCCGCTTTCGCTTTCAATGGTCGTTGACTACAGCGCCGCCGCTATTTTCTGCGCGAAACGAGCACCTCTCCGGGCGGCCGGTCGGGCCACTCTAAAACTTCTAGTTCACTCTAGATATGGCGACGCACACTTGGTTGCCTGCATGCATTCCACGCCATTGAATACCGAGGATACACCGGCGTTCTTGCTTCCCTCCTGAATCAGAAAAGGAGCCGCCGCGCCCATGCATTCTTTAGTCGTTTGTTTAAAGATACCAGTACATAAAGCTCAACTGATTTGCGTATATTTTGGGCTAACCAATGCAGGATGATTATGCAGTGAGGAGAGGAGTGATTGCCGTCGATAATGTTTAACACGAAGCTGCCCCAGGGCAAAGACGCGCCCCCTAGGAGAGGGCTGCGGAATAATTTTTACCTCCTTGAATAATTTGGCGTCTTGCAAAACCTAAACGCTAGGGCGTTTTCATGGTTCACCTTTGTTGTGTTCTTGCCCAGCGGAAGCGCATTCCGTTTTCGGCGCCTCCCGACAGCGCGCCAGTCGGCGCCTCTCGACCGCGCGCCAGTTAGTGTCCCCGCAAGAGGCCCTTTCCCTCACCGAAGCCGCCTCCAACTCCGCGGTGCGATGGACAATGCGCGAGAGACGCTTCGGGGACCTTGCTGAGAGCAGTCGCAAAAAGCCCGCGTTTTTTCTTGAGTGAATAAACCCTATTTTCAAGTGTACCCATGCGTCAGCTTGTCCCTGACTGCGCGGACATAACAGTGGCAACGATGAAGTGTGTGTGCGACCCACGTTGAAAGGCAATGCTACGCAATGGCTACGCACGCATCGGTACGATTACCTGAGTTCAACGGCACCTCCTGGGGATCATGGTTTGGACGCCCTCAATTCTACTTTGAGGCCAACATCGTAGACCCCGGCAAGAAGTAGGCACACCTGCTCACGCTGTGTGGGGAGGAGGTGTACGACACCGTCTGCTCCTTAGTTCAGCCAAGCACACCAGCGGAAGTGGAGTACGACCACATCGTTGCGGCACTGCAGAATCACTACGACCCAAGGCCACCGGAAGTGTACAGCCGGGCCCGTTTTCAACACAGGGACCAGATGGAAGGAGAATCCGTCAGCGCCTACGTTGCGGCGCTGAAAAAACTGGCCGCCGATTGCAACTTCGGAACGCTGCCCACCACAACGGTAACTACCGAACACCCAGTCGCCACGCCACCTGCGAACCCTACCATGCTACCACCGGACATTATGTTCCGTGACCGATTTGTGTGCGGACTGCAGGGCGACTTCCTACAACAGCGCCTGTTTTCTGAGACCGACTTGACGTTCGCAAAGGCTTACGACACCGCCATTCGAGCGGAGTATGCCGGCAAGCAGCAGCGTAACATCCGGAAGCCCACTGAGCCGGCATACCTCACAAATCGATTGATTGTAGGGTTTAACGCGCCGACGCAACGCAGGCGATGAGGGGCGCCGTAGTGGAGGGCTCCGGATTAATTTTGACAACCTGGGGATCTTTAACGTGCGCCGAAATCTCGTACACACACCTCACAAATCACCAGCTCCAACCCCACCGGGCAAGTGGCAAAAAACCACCTAAGACGAAAAGCTGCTGGCGCTGTGACGAGCAGCACAGCCCGCAGTCATGCAAGCTTCAAGGCGCAACGTGCCATTTTTGCAAGAACCAAGGTCACATTGAGAAGGCATGCATAACAAAGAAGAAATAGTCGAGGACACCCCCTGAACCGCACAAGCACGTGAACGGCTCAGAGGCCATAACGCAGGCGGAGACGCACGGTAGTCTACTAGCCTCACCGGCGCTGTACAACCTAAACACCGTTCTCAACCTACGCACGCAACCGAAGATCATGAAGGACGTCACCGTGCATCACCAGCCTATCCACTTCGATGTGGATTCTGGAGCAGCATGTACGCTCATTCGCGAACAGACGTACCACCAGACCTGGCGGCAGCATGCACCCATCTTGCTCGACGACGACACGCACCTGAGAAACGTAGTCAGGGGAGGCCTTGCCACTACTGGGAAAGTGCCAACGTAGACGTTTCTTTCAACGGCACAACCTGCCAGCTACCACTACTTATCGTACGAGGGGCCGGATCTAGCCTCTTGGGCCGAAATTGGCTCGACGCCCTTGGGATAACGATCGAAGGTATCAACCAGGCTACCGAGTAAAATATTCCCGAGGGACAGGACCTGGTGCAGCGGCTTCAAAAGAAGTACGAAACGGTTTTCGCTGAGGATATTCCAGGGAATAATGGTCCTCTCATCAGTTTGGAGCTACGTCAGGCCGCCAGCCCCAAATTTCTCAAGCCAGGCCAGTACCCTTTGCCATGCACTCGGCGTACGACGAAGAGCTTCGCAAGCTCGAGCAGCAGGATGCCACTGAGCCGACGCAGCACTCAGATTGGGCCACACCACTGTCGGAGTAAAAAAAAAGACGGAACTCTACGTCTTTTTGGAGACTACAGGAGCACCGTCAACCTGGCAACGAAGGCTTTCTGCTTACCCACTAGAAACGGCCACAGGAGGTTTTCAGCACACTCCGTGGAGGCCGAATTTTAGCGCGCTAGGACCTGACCCAGGCGATCCAACAGCTGAAGTGAGCGAAGAAACATCTGAATCGCTCACTATAAACACTACATTCCGCCTCTACGGGGTTAAACGACTTTCGTTAGGAGTGGCAGCAGTCCCAGCAATTTTCTAGAAGTACGTGGAGTCACGCTTGTTGGAATTCAAGGAGTGTGCGTTTACCTGGAAGATGTGATCATTAGCGCACATCAAGCGAAGAACACGCAGCACGCCTAGAGTTTGTACTTGACAGGCTAGCCAGCGCCAACTTGCGTTCATCATCATCATCATCACCAGCCTATCTACGCCCACTGCAGGGCAAAGGCGTCTCCCATTATTCTCCAATTACCTCGGTCCTGTGCCAACTGCGACCAATTTATCCCCGCAAACTTCTTGATCTCATCTGCCCATCTAACTTTCTGCCGCCCCCTGCAACGCCTGCCTTCTCTAGGGATCCACTCTGTTACCCTTAATGACCAGCGGTTATCTTCCCTTCGCATTACATGCCCTGCCCACGTCCATTTATTCTTCTTAATTTCTACTAATACGTCTTTAACACCAGTTTGTTCCCTGACCCACTCCGCTCTCTTCTTGTCCATAATGTTACACCTATCATTTTCCGCTCCATTTCCCGCTGAGTCGTTCTCAATTTAAGTTGAACCCTCTTAGTGAGCCTCCAAGTTTCTGCCCCGTATGTGAGTACCGGTAAGATGAAGCTGTAATACACTTTCTTCATTCAGCGCCAATGGTAGGCTGCTATTCATTATCTGAGAATGTCTGCCATTTGCACCCCACCCCATTCTGATCCTTCTAATTATCTCTGCCTCATGGTTGGGATCTGGGGTCACAACGTGGCCTAAGTAGATATATTCGCTTACCACTTCCACTGCCTCACCACTTATCTCAAACCGCTGTGTGTCCCGAGGTTATTGATCATTACCTTAGTTTTCTGCATATTAATTTTCAGGCCCACGGATCTACTCTGTTCGCCCAGTGCAGAAAGCATGCTTTGCAATTCGTCCCCCGAGTTACTTAGTAAGGCAACGTCATCAGCAAATCTGAGGTTACTGAGGTATTCTCCATTAACCTTTACTCCCACCTGTTCCCAATCCAACGTTCTGAATACTTCTTGTAAACATGCTGTGAATAACATTGGAGAGATTGTGTCTCCTTGTCTGACACCCTTCCTTATAGGTATTTTGCTGCCCTCCCTATGGAGGATGATGGTGCCTCTAGACTCATTGTAGATATCCTCTTGTATTCTTACATAATGCTCATCTACCCCCTGGTTCCGTAAAGCCTGAATGAGTGCTAGGGTTTCGACCTTGCGCTTAAGCAGAGAGAAATGCTGTTTTGCAGTGCCCGACGTAATGTTCTTGGGGCCCCTGATCAATACTAAAGGCATTCATCCAACTCATGACAAGGTGTGTGCTATCAGTAAGTCACCAGCAAAAACCAACTAGCAGGAACTGCAGTCCTTTCTTGGGCTCATTACGTTCTCCGATCGATTCATAGAGCAGCGAGCGACTGTGGCTAACGACCTGTACCTCCTGTTACAAAATGATGTCCAATGGAGCTGGTCGCAACGCCACCAGAAGGCAGTCGACGCGCTTAAGGACCTGCTCCGGTAGCGCGTAGTCCTCAGGCACTACGATGAAACGAAACCCCTGCTTCTAGCCTGCGACGCATCGCCCTACGGTGTGGGCGCAGTGCTCTCACAAGCCGACGATCAAGGCAGGGAAGCATCTATTGCTTTCACTTCCCGCACCTTTTCAGCGGCAGAGCGCAACTACTCGCAACTGGATCGAGAAGGACTCGCATTCGTGTATGGAGCCACACACTTTCACCAGTACATTGCTGGCAGACACGTGGTCGTCATTACAGATCATCGACCTCTTTTGGGTATTTTGGGCCCCCAGAAACAAATACCCCATACGCTGTCCCCCTGTATGACACGGTGGTGCATAAAAATGTCAGCGTACGACTACGAGCTCGTGCACCGCCCAGGAAAAAGACACCAGAACGCGGACGCATTGAGTCGTCTGCCACTCGGCGAAAGAATTGAGGATCCCCCACAGGTGGGCTGCGTGCTGATCTTTGAAGCCCTGCCTAATCCACACCTAACGGCCGACACGGTCGCCGTAGCGACGCAAGAGGACCCGACGTTGTCGCTACTGAGCGTGGCACTGTACCAAGGCTGCGTTAAGAAACTCACCGGAGAAAACTTAACGCCTTTAAGAAAAGAGAAACGGAGTTGAGTCTCCTTCGCGGCTGCGTGACACTCGGATCACGAGTCGTTATCCCGCACGCACTACGCGAGCGAGCCATGGTGCTCATTCATGCTGGGCATCGAGGAGTAGTAGCCATGAAAAGGTGCGCTCGCAGCTACATGTGGTGGCCAGGAATTGACTACGACATCGCAACAGCTGCGAAAACGTGTCAAGCTTGCCAGGGAAACCAACAAGCCCCACTGAGAGCCCACATTCCTGATTGGGAGAAGCCAACAACTCCATGGCACACCCTGCACGTTGAATTTGCAGGCCCAATCGAAGGAACATTTCTAGTTGTGGTGGATGCCTACACAAAATGGCGAGAAAGTTGTACAAATGAGTAGGCCAACATCTGCGGCAGTCATCGACGCCCTGCGCGCGTTGTTTGCAACGTTCGGACTACCTCAAAAGATAGTATCGGACAACGGCACGGCATTTGTGTCGGCAGAGATTAGATGGTTCTACAAAGACAACGGCATCACAGCTGTGACATCCGCCCCGTACCACCCAGAAACCAACGGCCATGCCGAACGCTACGTGGCGAACTCAAGAGGGAACTTTCGAAGGACGAGACAGGGTCATTACAGCGACGCTTGGCCCGCTTCCTTTTGAAGCAGCACACAACAGTGCAAAATACCACAGGCCAGACCCCTGCGAGGCTAATGTTTTCGCGGGAAATGAGGACGCATCTCACGGCCGTTCGACCAGAGCCACCTTGAAAGGCGGCACAGGCTGCCCGCGACCCACCGCGCTGCCGGTGGATACAAAAGTGAGAACGGGTGCTCGCCCGCCAGTTTCACCACAAGCCGGAATGGGTCTTAGCGACCGTGATTGGCCTGCGGTCGTGGCTCGTCGAGATTTCCGGGACGACAACTCGGCGGCATCTCAATCAGCTCCGCCAGCTTAGGCCGTCTCCAAGCAAACCAGCCCCTTCTGAAGGAAGTTGTGAGTCACCACCCGGCAACAGGGTCTGGAGAGCGCCGAGGCGACGCCGACAACCACATGCGCAGACGGCCAGCTCCCGTCTTTATTGGAACCCCAGGCCGTCGACCTACGCAAATCTTTACGGCAGCGACACTCCCCTGACCGCTACCAGGCGCTCTTCTAAGGGGGGAAGAAATGTTGTGTTCGTGCCCAGCGGAAGCGCATTCCGTTTCGCCGCCTCCCGACAGCGCGCCAGTCGGCACCTCTCGACCGCGCGCCAATAAGTGTCCCCGCAAGGGGCCCCTTCCCTCGCCGACGCCGCCTCTGACCCCGCGGTGCGATGGACAATGCACGAAAGATGCTTTGGGGACCTTGCTGCAGAGCAGTCGCAAAAAGCCACGTTCTTTTTGAGTAAATAAACCCTATTTTCAAGTGTGCCCATGCGTCAGCTAGTCCCTGACTGCGCGGACATAACAACCTTCATCAGAAAAATATTCGGAACAGCAATGGTTGAATCCCTCTCATTGGTCTCAGCAGTCCTTGAGCGTCCCTGCGGGCAGCTGGTATAGTAGATTCCCATGCTCCAGTATAAATCTTTTTCTCTCGTAATCGTTCCTTTTTCTCTCCTGTTTAAATCTTTCTTTCTGCTCCAAATAAAAGGTTCATAGATCCCCCATACACGTCATAATTATTGTGATAACCATCATCATGCACAGTTTCACATGCACTAATGATGGTGATCACCCATGGTAAACTGCGCGGCGGAATGTTTCTGCCCCAGACAAAAAAGCCCAATGCGGGTGGTACAGAGAACTCCCCACATACTTCTGCGCCGAAGAAGTTGGCACCATGTAAAGCCATGTCTGGCCATGTAGGCGAATTATTCGCTGTCATTCAAACTGCTGATCTCAAAGTTACCTATTCGATCTATAAAATACTGTCTCCAGCACAATCAATGTTGCTTATTTAAACCTTCATGGTGTGGTCTCTATACCTCGCAATATGCATGATCCATGCATTACACAAAGCATTCAATTATGCACACTGCGAGGAACCAAGGTGGGTTAGGTCTAGTTGAGCATGCTTACGAGCACGCTCACGAGTATAAGCTCCGCTGTTGTTGCGAGATGGGGGGCCAAGTGTAAGGAGACTACATTTTGAGGAAACGGCCCAGCACTGTGCCTCCTTGTAGTGCTTTGGACATCTCACGGAAAAGTGCATCAAGCCATAGAATCACCTAGTGCTTGATGTAGTTGCTACATCTATTCCCCTCGAAATATAATCTGGTGGACTCCAGATTTCGCTGTGTGACGGGGCCGTATTGACAAGTAGAACGAACTGGAAAGCTCTGTGTGAAAAGGATGACCAACATGAAAGTTCAAACAGGGACAAGACCACCTTCTCTTGGGATTTGACTGAAATTGCTGCTGATTAAGTTGGTTCATACTTGAATGAAAAGAAAACGTTACACTAAACAGACGTGGATGAAGACTAGATGCGATAGACACAAGGGCCAACTTCCAGCAGTTTATTCGAAGAACATCCCGCTTATACATACACGATTTTAAAGGGGTAAAACGAATAACAAAACCAAGATACAGGAAAACTAACAAGTGCAACCGGTATGGTGAAAATCGCTGGTATGCACAAGCGCAACATTGGAGATAGCATAACATGATATTTGTGCAGGCCTGAATTTAACAAACCAGAGTGCGCGCGAACGAACCATGATAAGGAAACAACTGCACATTCCAAACCACTCGATTACACACTGACTGTCTTTAATGAAGGACATTTCTTTGTCACTTAATGCTAGTGACAGCGTACTCTTTTTCAGAAAAACCGCCTTGGTTATTTTCCTTTTCGTTTTCTTCTTTATTCTTTGTAGAAAGGTCGTCTTTTCCAGTAATGGCTCACACCCACAGCGCTTGCAGCGGTCTGCTAGGTGCCCGCCTATGTTGCTGCTGGCTGCCAACCGGTGCTCTCTCGCACGTTCACAGAAGCAGCATCTAGTATCGCCAATGAATTCGTGTGCATCAAATTATTTGATATATGCAACTATTTCTTTCGCAATAACGAGTTTAACTAACAGCAAAAGAGGCCATTTTCTACTCATTTCGTTTATTCAAATAACAAAATAAGAAGTTCGTGCACTTTCCGCCGGTGGTTTCGCGCGTATTGTACATTTCCTCCAACGGTATACTTGGACACGTTGTCTCACACATTCAAAACCCTTGAAAAACAAACGTTGCATAAATCGCCACTGAGCCGTCTCAAAGCACAATTTAATTGCGTGAAATTCAATACAAATACCTCAACACAGATAAAAAAGAGACACGAATATAAGGCACATGGCCGACTCAGTTCAAGGGCGGTGCCGTTGCGCTACCTCTCAAGCAGCAGCTTCAAATTTTTCGCCTGCATCAACTGCTTCCTGTTCCTCCGCAGCAAGGGTCTTCCCTTCTGAGAAGGCTCGCGTCTTCCTCCAGAAATTGCTGGAGACGCGGATAGCTGCTCTTCAACATGACCGAAAGCTTCTTTTTCTACACCAATGTCAGAGTCTTTGGAGAGAGCATGGGCGAGCCCTCCTCGTGGAAAATGCGACAAAAGCGCGCCATTGTACCGAGAAGAGTCCCGTTGTTTGCCTGGCCTGGTGGAGCTGCTGCCATTGATACTCGTCCGTCCGAAATTCGTGCCCTGCGGGGATTTGTCTCGTTCAGCTTCTTCAACAGCTATTTCAGGGCCGCCGGTCTTGTTGACAGCTACGGTGAAGTCAATGTAGCCGGCCACGCGGGCAGCTCCGCTGTTGAAGTCCCGGTCGCCGTTCCTGTCTTCAGGAATTCGTCCACCAGCTTCGATTACCGTGAAAATGAGGGCAATGGACGCGAGGGTAACAGTAATGGCCGACAGCTGCACGAACCACATAGTGTTCCTGCAATAGAGGAGATGGGTGACGTCAAAATAGCCTGTGGGTGATTCTGGCAGTGGGAAAAAGAAGGGCTTGCACTTTTGACGTATGGAAAGTTAATATAAATCCCAATCACTGTGGGAGAGGTCTCCTTTCGAATCATAGTTTTGTGTTCAGGCTTAAATGACCCATAAAGCGGCACCAAACGCCCGCCGTTGGGCCCCCCAAGAAACCCCCCCCCCTTCGGGAAGTTTCACCACCCGAAAGGGTCTGAGGGGCCCCGGGGGAAAAAACTTTGGCCGCGGCCGGGCCCCCGTCTTTTTGGAACCCCGGCCCGCGACCTCCAAATTTTTTTGGGCAGCGACCTCCCACAAAAACCAGGCCTCTTCTAAGTTTGTGTTCGTGCCCAGGGGAAGCGCATTCCGTTTCGCCGCCTCCCGACAGCGCGCCAGTCGGCACCTCTCGACCGCGCGCCAATAAGTGTCCCCGCAAGGGGCCCCTTCCCTCGCCGACGCCGCCTCTGACCCCCGCGGTGCGATGGACAATGCACGAAAGATGCTTTGGGGACCTTGCTGCAGAGCAGTCGCAAAAAGCCACGTTCTTTTTGAGTAAATAAACCCTATTTTCAAGTGTGCCCGTGCGTCAGCTAGTCCCTGACTGCGCGGACATAACAACCTTCATCAGAAAAATTTGGGAAACAGCAATGGTTGAATCCCTCTCATTGGTCTCAGCAGTCCTTGAGCGTCCCTGCGGGCAGCTGGTATAGTAGTTTCCCCAATGCTCCAGTATAAATCTTTTTCTCTCGTAATCGTTCCTTTTTCTCTCCTGTTTAAATCTTTCTTTTTGCTCCAAATAAAAGGTTCAAAATCCCCCATACACGTCATAATTATTGTGATAACCATCATCATGCACAGTTTCTCATGCACTAATGATGGTGATCACCCATGGTAAACTGCGCGGCGGAATGTTTCTGCCCCAGAAAAAAAACCCCAACGCGGGTGGTACAGAAAACCTCCCCACATACTTCTGCGCCGAAGAAGTTGGCACCATGTAAAGCCATGTCTGGCCATGTAGGCGAATTATTCGCTGTCATTCAAACTGCTATCTCAAAGTTACCTATTCGATCTATAAAATACTGTCTCCAGCACAATCAATGTTGCTTATTTAAACCTTCATGGTGTGGTCTCTATACCTCGCAATATGCATGATCCATGCATTACACAAAGCATTCAATTATGCACACTGCGAGGAACCAAGGTGGGTTAGGTCTAGTTGAGCATGCTTACGAGCAGCTCACGAGTATAAGCTCCGCTGTTGTTGCGAGATGGGGGGCCAAGTGTAAGGAGACTACATTTTGAGGAAACGGCCCAGCACTGTGACTCCTTGTAGTGCTTTGGACATCTCACGGAAAAGTGCATCAAGCTATAGACTCACCTAGTGCTTGAGGTAGTTGCTACATCTATTCCCCTCGAAATATAATCTGGTGGACTCCAGATTTCGCTGTGTGACGGGGCCGTATTGACAAGTAGAACGAACTGGAAAGCTCTGTGTGAAAAGGATGACCAACATGAAAGTTCAAACAGGGACAAGACCACCTTCTCTTGGGATTTGACGAAATTGCTGCTGATTAAGTTGGTTCATACTTGAATGAAAAGAAAACGTTACACTAAACAGACGTGGATGAAGACTAGATGCGATAGACACAAGGGCCAACTTCCAGCAGTTTATTCGAAGAACATCCCGCTTATACATACACGATTTTAAAGGGGTAAAACGAATAACAAAACCAAGATACAGGAAAACTAACAAGTGCAACCGGTATGGTGAAAATCGCTGGTATGCACAAGCGCAACATTGGAGATAGCATAACATGATATTTGTGCAGGCCTGAATTCAACAAACCAGAGTGCGCGCGAACGAACCATGATAAGGAAACAACTGCACATTCCAAACCACTCGATTACACACTGACTGTCTTTAATGAAGGACATTTCTTTGTCACTTAATGCTAGTGACAGCGTACTCTTTTTCAGAAAAACCGCCTTGGTTTTTTTCCCTTTTTCGTTTTCTTCTTTATTCTTTGTAGAAAGGTCGTCTTTTCCAGTAATGGTCACACCCACAGCGCTTGCAGCGGTCTGCTAGGTGCCCGCCTATGTTGCTGCTGGCTGCCAACCGGTGCTCTCTCGCACGTTCACAGAAGCAGCATCTAGTATCGCCAATGAATTCGTGTGCATCAAATTATTTGATATATGCAACTATTTCTTTCGCAATAACGAGTTTAACTAACAGCAAAAGAGGCCATTTTCTTACTCATTTCGTTTATTCAAATAACAAAATAAGAAGTTCGTGCACTTCCGCCGGTGGTTTCGCGGCGTATTGTACATTTCCTCCAACGGTATACTGGACACGTTGTCTCACACATTCAAAACCCTTGAAAAACAAAACGTTGCATAAATCGCCACTGAGCCGTCCTCAAAGCACAATTTAATTGCGTGAAATTCAATACAAATACTCAACACAGATAAAAAAGAGACACGAATATAAGGCACTGGCCGACTCAGTTCAAGGGCGGTGCCGTTTGCGCTACCTCTCAAGCAGCAGCTTCAAATTTTTCGCCTGCATCAACTGCGTCCTGTTCCTCCGCACCAAGGGTCTTCCACTTCTGAGAAGGCTCGCGTCTTCCTCCAGAAATTGCTGGAGACGCGGATAGCTGCTCTTCAACATGACCGAAAGCTTCTTTTTCTACACCAATGTCAGAGTCTTTGGAGAGAGCATGGGCGAGCCCTCCTCGTGGAAAATGCGACAAAAGCGCGCCATTGTACCGAGAAGAGTCCGTTGTTTGCCTGGCCTGGTGGAGCTGCTGCCATTGATACTCGTCCGTCCGAAATTCGTGCCCTGCGGGAATTTGTCTCGTTCAGCTTCTTCAACAGCTATTTCAGGGCCGCCGGTCTTGTTGACAGCTACGGTGAAGTCAATGTAGCCGGCCACGCGGGCAGCTCCGCTGTTGAAGTCCCGGTCGCCGTTCCTGTCTTCAGGAATTCGTCCACCAGCTTCGATTACCGTGAAAATGAGGGCGATGGACGCGAGGGTAACAGTAATGGCCGACAGCTGCACGAACCACATAGTGTTCCTGCAATAGAGGAGATGGGTGACGTCAAAATAGCCTGTGGGTGATTCTGGCAGTGGGAAAAAGAAGGGCTTGCACTTTTGACGTATGGAAAGTTAATATAAATCCCAATCACTGTGGGAGAGGTCTCCTTTCGAATCATAGTTTTGTGTTCAGGCTTAAATGACCCATAAAGCAAAAAAGCCAGCTTGGGTGCCCGCGGAAATCAAGGTACTACCCACCGGGTAGCCCAAGGCCGCGAGCTGTTGGCGCGATCCACCTCGGGGTTCGGCATCGAGCGCTTGTAATCCCGTAGTCGTGCGCCTTGATTCGCGATATCCTGGTGCATGGATGACGGGGCTGATTTGGAGACTAAGACGTCCTGGGACTCTCCGGCTGCTAGGCACTCCCAGTTATCGCCATCGTCTCGGGAGATTAGCTGGGAAGAGGAAGAGATACTGGTATGTCCAGGCTGTCTTGCCGGCGAGTGTTGCGAAAGACTGGCAAACAGGAAGACTGCTAGAGCCCATCGCTCGCTTCCGCTTGTACATTGTACAACTGTTCTGCAATGGTACTGGAAACTACTTTATTCCTCCACGCGATCTGAAGCAGTGAGAGGTTTTCCTTGGGCACGGTTAGCTTGTTTTTAACTCAGTAAATTCCTCCAGGTGTTTTGAACCCACATAAGAGCGTTACTACATGCCACGTATAGGTTGCTGAAAACCTTGGTGTGGATACCGTAACGTTAAGCGCAAAATCGAAAGGAGGTCAGTTGGAGCGCCAGCGATACCTACATAATAAAATTCCGGGCGCTTGTTCTGAATTCGCGTTATCAGC
This sequence comes from Haemaphysalis longicornis, assembly GCA_013339765.2. Classification (NCBI taxonomy): domain Eukaryota; kingdom Metazoa; phylum Arthropoda; class Arachnida; order Ixodida; family Ixodidae; genus Haemaphysalis; species Haemaphysalis longicornis. The sequence continues at coordinate 53,648,236 of CM023457.1, forward strand.
TACGCGAAACATGCAATCGGAGAAAGCTAACGACAATAATTTGAGTTCTCGGAACAATGTCTGTCACACCCGCTGTTATTTGCGAGCACGAGTTTTTATAAACAAATTGAAAAGCTTTGAATATATTGTAAGATTTTCTTAAAGGGCCCACGGAGACAATTTAAAGCTTTGTTCATTTTGTTCAGCCATGTTTTCTTTATTCCGCAGTATCCCGAAAGATACCAGGGCACAGGCAACTGGTGTAAACTATCAGCCGCTTCCTTCGCATGCATGATTTGGGCTTGTCATCTCAAACGCCATCCCGCCAACCGCGGATTTCCCAGAAAAAATCACGAGCAGTGGGAAGCCACGCTGTTCAGTTCTATTCCCGAAGTACAAGATGCAGTCGTCCTGCTGGCGGACGACGCAGCTAAGGGCCACCGGCTCCTGATCGTTCCCTGACAAATCGCTCACCCAGAACCTCCCTCTCGGGTGGTTACACTCAGCAAAGATAGCCAATAAAGTTTTCTCTTCGTCTCTCTCTCTTGGGGTCGGTATAATATGAAAATATAGCTTGCGACTCGAGCATGATTCGAAAAATCGGGCCTTTGCTTCATACATTCTTGCCTACTGTCCATAATTTCTGGTGCGGGCTACCGAGGGGATAACCGATCCACTTCTCTGGGAGCGATGTTTTGTACAGTGGCTCAACCGAGACGGTGAGACAGGCTGATTGTAACGAAATCATGATCTTACCATTTCGATGTTTCCCTCCGACATCGCGCTGAGCCGTGGAAGGGCCGATCAGCTGGAAGACGGGCCTCTATGCCTAGCAGTAGGATATCTGATTGGCAACTTCCTCTTCCTTCAGCGAAGGCCTCCACGCAGGCAACGAAAGATTGGCAGAAGGTGTCCCAGTCTAACCGATGTCATTACGGCGCATCATTGTCACAGCTGGATTTTATAAATGTATGGTCATAGCCAGCTATAGCAAGAATAACTGGGAGATGGCGCTGGTATGCTCAGGTTAGAGCGTCTGTAACGAATGAAGCTGTCATTGTTATCGTCATCTTCATCATCACCAGCCTATGTACGCCCATTGTAGGGCAAAGGCAGCTCCCATGGATCTCCAATTGTCCCGTTCCTGTGCTAACTGCGACCAATTTATCCCCGCAAACTTCTTGATCTCATCGGCCCATCTAACTTTCTGCCGCCACTTGCAAGGCTTTCTTTCTCTAGGAATCCATTCTGTTATCCTTAATGACCAACGCTTATCTTGCCTTCACATTACATGTCGTGCCCACGTCCATTTCTTCTTTTTAATTTCTACTAATATCTCATTAACACGCGTTTTTTGCCTGACCCACTCCGCTCTTTGCTTGTACCTTCTTGTTCATGCGGGCAATAAAATGGCCGCCGCTATTTTTTAATACACGTGTTATCGGTACGAAATTGAACCCTGATATGCACAGGAGCAGACCAATACGCTAATTCTGAACTCTTTACAAATGTGGTCTGCGGTAAAACAGAAGTTATTGTCGTTGTTTTTTTAGCCCACTAGTATGATTGGCAAGGATTCGGAAGTTTTGCGGGGCTAATGGCCTTGCTGCAAGCAATATAAAAAACAATGTAGCGTAAACGTAAAACGCGAGAAATACTGCGTGTGGCGGGAATACCGAACTTGACGGTGGGTGAAAAGAGCAGTTGAGGTGCACACCAACCGCGCAAGTCCTGATTCTAGAAAGCTGTGGCCAGTGCCACTCTGCTTGCTGACGTAATGCGAATCAAAACACGCAAGAACGAAAACAGAGAAAAAGACGCAAATTATCTTTTCTGGGTGCCTGGTAATTAAATAGAATTCTTTTCATTTTCACTGTCTTCTATGGATTGACCGATCCACTGATTGGGTATATCGAAACCTAAAGGAACAACAACCACGGACCACTTAATGTACAGGAAACAACCCAATAGAAGTATTTTGGGTCAAAGGCAAAAACAACGAAACCGCCAAAATACGCAATTACGTTTCTGCACGAAAGAAGTTAAAACGAGTATATATCCAGGCTTTTGGCTTTAAAGGACGTAAGCAGGCGTGTGGTCCCCTAGAACTTTTTCGTGACTCAGATGGGCCTGTGATAGAATCCCACTATCCTGGCACCGATCCACGCCATTCTTCCTACCATCACCAGAGAGGAGCGCTAGGAGGCCCCCTGCGTGAGCCAAACCGCAAGTCCAAGAAGACCTGGCCCGCTTGGCCGACGGCACTGGAACTCGGCGCTAACGGGGCCCTACTGCCCACCGGGTACAGAGAAGACGTCGCCGTCCTGATTGCCACAGGTGTGGCCAAAAAAGTTGTTCTGTCTGTCGGTCTGTGACTCCTCCTAATAATTACAATAGTGTTCATACCAAAATCCTGGTCAAAACAATACGTCTAAGATTGGCGAACTGCCCCACTATACCTGGAGTCCGTTCGATTTTCCTCTTGCTCGTGAGATCACTAATAAATGCTGCTAACCTTATGGGTGTACGCTCTAGAACATTTCTTCACACCGCCGAGTCATTGGATCTTTAATCTTCGGTATTTTCGTAGTGTATCGGCAAGGCCTTTACATGTGCTATCAGTCGGTTCCTATTCCGCGGTGTAGGCAGTAAAGCTTACACGCGTCCAGGAATTTTGCGTACAGCGATTTGAAACTTGAGTGCTGTGTATCCTGTAATCGTAATGTTGTTGCTTGCTCGTTGACTAGATCCCTCCACAGTTATTATGATGATGTTGCTATGTTCTTTTTGCTTTGTTGGTTAAAAGTTCTCTTCCCTTCCTTCACGCAAGCAGTTCACAGTGAAGGAGGTGGTAACATGAGAAGGCTTGTACGGCGGTGCAAAGCTAAAATCCTTGTTAGGGCGAGATGCTTAAATAGCCGGTAAGCAAAATATTGCTATCGATCTTGAGAACTTTCTAAGAATGTGAAAGCGGAAGTTCATTTGGAATTCTCGGCTTCTAGTGCAGAACTTTCGGATTAATTTCAAGGCCGCGCCTGGGCAAACCCTACAAAGCTCGTTCCGACAGGTTTCAATAACCAGGATTAACATCTGCACCTGCGTGGTTTCTTAAACCTGCCAAGGCCACTCGTGTGCGGCCGCGGTACACCCTTCTTTGAGATACCTGTGTCTCCAAACGGGCGCTTGGTGCGTCGCTTTTTTCGGAGCCGGCTGCCACCTCGCTCCAGCACGGCTGTTTCCCTTGGAGGACTGAACTGTGCATATGGGCTTTGAATGCGAAAGCCTGCTGACCATCGCATCCTGAAAAAAAGTCTTATACAAAGCCAAAAATCGGTGAACGCGAGAAAATGGGCGAGTCCATTAAATTGAATGAACTGGCCTGCTGTTAATAAAATAAAATAAAATACATACATAATATACAACGCATACAAACAGGAACACTTGTAAACATGTAATTCTCAACGTTGTGTAGTAGTTGCGATTCCCGATCTAGGGAAAGGTGTTTCGTTTCAGACGCAGAAAGCATTGTCCGAATTAAAGATACTATGGTTTGTATACCGCTCACTGCGTTCAGGGAGACAGTGCAGCCCGAGATGAGGAACCGGGTGACTAAGTACACGGGGTAAAAAGGGGCGAAGCAAGCACCCAGGGTGGCCGCCATCAATATGCCGGCCGAGCCCAGAATTACCGGCAGGCGGCCGAAGCGGTCGGCGCAGTGTCCTGACAGCAGTAGGAATACCACGGAGCCGGCCATGAAGACGACGTCGGCGGCCTCTTCAGTGAACGGCGGCTGCATACTAGGTTCCACACACTGACGATGCTTCCGTTCCCCCGCTCGAGGTCGAAGTCCCAGGCATCGCACTCAATGACCTTGGTGTCGTTAGGGTCCCCCGGGTTTGCGTAGACCATACACTTGCTGTTCCGACCATCGGGACCGACAGGAATCGAGATGTTTCTCCAGGCGTCGGCCGAGAGGTTTCCGCCAGTGGGCTGCCTGCACCAGTGGTCGACTTCCGCCGAGATGAGGGTGAACGCAACTGCGTGGCAAATCAGGACTAACACGGGGAATGCCGTGAATAGGGTGAGGCGGTTTTGGAAGTTTCCGCTTGCGAAGGCTTGTTCGCAGTCGAAGCCCTCGCTGGTCTCAATGTCGACGACCATAATACACTCTGGCAAAAGGCATGCGAACGGTTTCAGCTCGGCCATTCCTGATGTGTCATTTCGGGAGGCGAACGAAATGGCTTTTTGCTGCTGTTGTTGTTCTATGTCTTATGGTGCATACCCACGCGGGGGATTTGCCAGGAATCGAACAAGAAGGGGGCTAATTCCCCGGCAAACAACTTTCTATCCATTTCCATCCAGTAACAGCGCGAGAATAGAAGGAAGAATTGCCTAAAAATTGGCAGTTTCGGTTGAATGTGAGAAAACATACCCGTAATAACAAAGGCTAACAGGGCAGACGCCTGGTCGCGGTTACATATACATGAATGGCTACAGCCACCCCTCTGTGAAATATCCCATTGATGTGGCCCCAGCGACAGCAGTACAGGCATGGAGGCTCGTTCTTAGCTCGTGCCGTACTTGATATTGATGAGGATTGATAATGATGATGATGGTGATTTATCTTTTTCGACAATCACAAATACTGAACCCAGGATACTCCAAAACGCGCGGTTATGTGGCAGAACGTTTGAGCCAATTTTTAAAAGAGAGTCAGCTAAAATTTGAATGGCTAAAAATGCAGTTACGCAGCAGTGGCCCAACGATAAAGAAAAATGAGCTAGCACGTGAGACATACGGGCAAGAAATCATTCTTCCTTTTTTACCCTTTCAAAAAAACATGAAACCCGTGCGTACTCCCAGCCGCAAAATACACGCATTCGTAAATATGAACCGCTTTGCTAAGGAATTACGAGTTGCCCTGTCTACGATGCAGGCACGTACCCAGGATTTTTTTTCGGGGGGGGCCCAACCCAAGGTAACTTTTCTATGAAAATCAGGGGAGAGGGCGAGGGTACCCGCCGTTACTAGTACAAACACGATAAACGCGCAGCGTTTACCATAAATGCGCGTAAACCTGCATAGAGAAATGAAATTAACTGTATCCGCCCTTGTGATGGAGGCGAAAAGCAAAACACTCGTATGTTCGAGATTTCTGCGCACGTTAAAGATCCCTACGCAAAGTTTCCAAAATTAAAAAAAAGAACGGCAGTAATTACAATATTTACGGGAATAAATACGCGTACTGCACAGTAACTATACATTTCCGGAGCATCCCACACGTTATACGCAATGGAAGTCGGCAGAAACGGAAGTGCATAGGCACTCGAGAGTTCAGATCTCCGTGGCAACCCTCTTGCGCTTCCATATTTTTCTCCAAACAAAACATGTGGCTACTAGTTATGAAGGAAGGAAACAAAATGCTAGGTAAATCGGAGATGTCATACGCCTAATTCCGTGTGTTATTACCCTAAACACCTCCGAGTTCGACGTTTAACGGTCTGCCATTCAAAGCACCAATGATTCAGGCCTCGGAAATTGCAGTATCAGACGCACTGGACTGCAAGTAAATGTAGATAAAAAAACGGTGGCAAGCGCCAGCGCGTCAGCGCTTACCTCCGGCAGTTTTGTAAAGAACCTTGTTATATCCGGGGATGCGCCTTGTCGCTTCCTCGGCGTCGCAGCGTGGCTTGTCCTGCAAGACGGGAATGAGCTTCTCCTCTGTCCTCTCGTTCGGCCCGTTGGTGAAGTAAACTCGTTGCTCTCTGCCGACACCTCGACGATATTCCGACATCGCGAGACTAAGCTATCATATGTACCCGGGGTTTCATAACCTCTCTAATACAAAGACACAGTTCGCAGTCCAATTTTCAAGCCGAAATTTCTCTCAGCCAAAAGTCTGGTTGGGGTCCGTCGAGATGTCCGGCCCGGGTTCATTTTCACCGTTCACCCGCGGCACCCCGTCTCTCTCATGTTGACCATTGGCCACTTAGACTCCGTGCCCTTCCCCGCTGAAGCCCGGTGTTCTCGAGGTCTGTTCATAGGAATGCAGCTCGGGGTCTGTAAACCCGCCAGTAAAGTTTGGTTCGTTGTTGAGGTGGGTGGTGTCGTCGTGGAGGATGGTGAAGGACCCGATGATGAGACGAGGCAAGTAGATGATGAAGAAAAAGTCTATTTACACTTATTTACAGGAGACGACGAAGCATGAACATAAGGTGACACATGGCAATGAAAACTGGATTACAATTAAAAGATGCCGCAGAGCATAAAAAGGGTTCCGCGGCATGATCCCTGATGGGGGCCCGGGGGCCGAAACGGGTGCCAAACCACCGCGCGGTTGGCGAGAAATTCGTGGGGCTCTGGCGCCCAGAAACTGCCACGAGAGCAAGTCTTCATGCGACCGCTCTTGGCCGCAGCTCCGGACAAACTCAGCAAAATTGCGCATGCAGTCGCAAGCGAAGCAGCCTCCACACAGCAACACACGTACCAATTAGGATTTTGACCCCCGCTCCCCCCTGTCCGCCGCCCCAGAAAGTCGGGAGGAAACGAGTCTTCCCAAAAGCCGCGTAGAAGGTCGCCGGCAAGGCCGTCCCAAAGGGCTGCCACTCCGCCGACGGCTTGGGGGACACGGCAAAGCGGCGAGAAGGGAGGAGGGTCATCGCCCCGACGGGGTCCACCGGCGCTGGCATCACTACACCGCCGTTGTGCATAGCAGCCATTAACCACAATGGCTGTCAATCAACAGTGCCGCTGTCACTGCCTTAGTTGTCCAACGGAATGCCGCCGGTGTCTCTTGCCGCCGTACAACTGCGATGCGCACCTTCACTTTGTCATCCTGCCGTCGCCGGGCTTGGTAACGTTGTTGCGCTTCATTTTTGAGCGATCCTTCTTGTCCAGACGGACGTGGCGACTGTGGAACAAGGCTTTTGTACTCCCACGGTAGCTTTCCCTAAGCGGGCGTAATGTTAGAGGCGCCGGACGGTCGGGTCAATTATCCCCTCGCGCCACTCCGCTCGTCGCCATCCGGTTCCAAGCCCTTGTGTCGCCTTGGCTTGTTCGGCAGACACTGCACACGTGTGCGAGCCAGACGTTGGAAGGCATTGCGCAGAGAAACCCTACAGCGGGTTTCTTGGCGGCAAGAAGACTTCTTACCTTTCTTACCGACAAACACAAAAGCAGCATTTCCACGAAAACTAGTGAAAAATGCGCTGTGAGTTCGGCTCAGGGAAGGAATTCGTTGAGCCACAAACACCAGGCATGGGCGATAGTATCGTACGGTGCGCTAGGATGGAGGGATTTGTTGAATGTTTAAAGACAAACATTTTCTTCCCCACCAAAACACATGCGACCCGAGCCGCTGAAACCGCCACCCTGGCGAAACAAGCGATAAGTTACTGCTGTCTGAGAGAACCGAAGCACCAATTACAGACAAACAGGGTAAAGGGGGTGCAGCGAATTGCAAGTGGCAGGCTGGCAGCAGAGCACGAAGCCAGTGTACAGCGGTACTGGCTTCCGCGTAAACGGAGCCAAACATACCTCGCCTGTTTTTTTTTAATCCCACGTTGACCACCAAATGATTCATCTTTTTTTTCGAAATGAACCTAATCCACAAACCAAAACTAAGTCAGGTAAAACTGCACTGCCAAGAAAATCCGGGCAACTTTCCCCTAAAAAAATGTGGCAAATAAATAGTTGAGACAATTCCCTGCAAACGTGTACGCAGATCTTACGTCGCGTGGAAATGAGCCAGACCCTGCTGTGGCATGGATCAAAATGAGCCAAATTCATTTGCCCATGGGCTTTCGCGTTGGTGTGACGTTTCGGGACTGTTTTGTGCGTTTTTGCGTAAATTTTTTTTTTTTGCTTTTGAGAGCTGGCTTACCATGAGTTCAGACAGCAATGAGGAGATCGGCAAATGATTTGCCGACACACGACTACGATAACGTGAACGGAAGAGGAAGTGAACGAAATCTGGTTATTATTATTGTTATTACTCCCATATTTCCCATTTACGTACTTAACAAATTAGCTGCCTCTTACAAGCCATGGCATGCCATGGAAGATGATTTGAGCAGGCTTCTTGTAAAGCGTTTTGGAAATTTATGGCAAGGCAATGAAGAGCTTCATGAGTGTTTTCAGGCGTGCCAAAAAAGTACCATACTAAGCGATTCAAAAGAGCTGTTTTTTAAGCTCTGTTGCATGTTTATTGCCTTTTTTACTTAAACCTGTATCGTACCGTTCTTGAAAGTCGATTCCAAAGTAGTTTCCATAAGAATGCCGTACCAACTTGTCTGTTTCAAATGAGTACGAGCCAAATCTGAACTTATCTTAATATTGCTCAAATTCTCCGCATAATTCTTAATTTCTTGTCGCTATAGATTTCCCCTAGCTGACATGTGAAACATGTCATTTAATAGTTTTTTACAGCACTGCATTTAGGTCCGGTTCCAAACTTTCATTTTTCCCCCTCAAATTCTCCTTAGGTGGATTTGGCTCATTCCAAAAAAAAACGCCTGAAATAGCTATCAAGCCCAGGATGTTGTATGGCGTCTCGCTTTACAATGTGTGCGAGGGACGATGAGAGGTGGCGCGGGAAAGGGGGATATGGCCCAAAAACTTTCGGGGGGGGGCCCGGGCCCCCCGGGCCCCCCCTCTGGGTACGTCCCTGCTACGATGGCCCAAGGGGATGAATCGCATACGGCCGCAGAGGTTTTAAATTCGATTAACAATGCAGCCGTGAGTTCCAAATTCACAGTCTCGGTAACTGGGGATATGATCAGCCCGTGGTGGAACGAGGAGTGTACATATGCACACAGACACAGAAATGCTGCGTGGAAAAGACTGCCCCCGCAATCAGTGCCCTGTGAACTGGAGTACCTTCAAAATCGTCTGCGCTATATTTAAGCAGACTATCAATAAGGCAAAAGAGGAGTATAAGTCGCGCCGCTTTTCTTTTCTCATGCCAGTGCAGCGTAAGCCAGTCGCGAGCTTGTGAAGTAACCCTCAGTAGCTTTCGGTGTCGCGTGCCAAATTTTAAATTATTTCTTGCAATGGCTTTAATCTGGCCCTTTTGCAAAGAACCATGAAACAACCGACCATTTCTTCTTCTTCTCTGCCGACGGTTCTCCTCGATAAGACGAAGATACTTAGAAAGTACATGCAGCCGGCTAAACCTGCCGCTGTAGACAGCTACAGTTATTTTGTAATTCGGGGCGAAGGAACTGGGATTCTGCACGGGGATCTTTGTAGTGCGTTGCACTCATTCAGCCTGTACCACTTTCTTCGTGTTTCTTACTTCCAATTTTCAATTGTTCGTTTTTACCTTTTTTTCTTTCTTTCTCTAATCTCCTGACTTTTATTTCTCTACTCATCTACTGCTAATCACTCCTAATATTTCAATATTCCTGGCCAATCCACCTGAGTGGGTACGCGCCATTTCACTGGAACCACCACAACCACGAAAGAAGTTAACCAGATATCTAAACAATTTAAACGGAATTTAAATTTAAATTTTAAACAATTTAAACGGAACGCACATCGGGGATTATATGTTTAACGGGTGACACGACCTTTTTGTATACATAGATCACGCGGGATATAATATAAAAAACCATTTCTTATCCTCGCTCGCCGTGCTAGGGGGTTTTGCCAAAGGGCTTCCATATTAAACATGCAGCGACTTATTTACCCAGACATGATTCCATGTAGATGATACTCGCGAGCTATCTGACAATTTCCACTGGGCCATTATAGAAGCTTATTGGTGACATTATCAGTGAAACGGATTGATTTTATAAACACTTTAAATATTCAAACTGATACATATCGATTCGCAGAATTATGAGACACGACAAAAGAAAAGCTTGATTGTAACGCGTACGTTCACGCTTGATAAATAAGTTCCAATGTCCGAACGTCCAGTGGAAATATTTTAAGGAATACATGGCGACGAGCAATGTATTTTTTGGAGTAACGCCAACGAGCTCAGGCCCACACATTCATGAAAGCAAAGGCTACGAAGAAGTAGAAGAAGGTCATCGTATATGTGACTCAAGGTGGAGTGGAGTGGAGTGGATAAACTTTATTTACACAAGCTTTAGAGGTGGTGGTTGGGCGTCCGCCCGGTAGGGGCCTCCTCTAGTCCGGGAATCCCTGGTCCGCACTGCAGGTCAGCGAAAAATGCGAATAGTGATCTCATGACGTTGGATGCGCGATGCACCCAATCTTAGTGTATTGCTTGTGGTTTTTACTCCCCGAAGCTAGATCGGAACTATCAGGCGCGCAGTAGTAAAGGGGTCTGGATTTAATCTGGCCATCAGGCTATCTTCAATGCGTGAAACATCTCTATAGACGGTATTCGTTGAAATGTTTAGCGGCCAATTTCTTCTCTTGGCAACACTGGAAACGGCCACAGACATGCCCGATGCGCCACGGACACGGCGCAGCTTGGGCCACTGCGGCCGCACGCCGAAGAAAAACAGACGCCGGCGTGCGTCATCTGCTCCGTGCTAATCCGATTCTAAACTGTGGCGCCAACAGAGATGTTATTAATCGCACTCAGAGTAAACTCGACGCAATACTTTACGTTCGGTGAAGTGTTCGTAACGTGAAACACAGTCATGTGTTTCACAGACGTGGTTAGCACGGACAAGTGCCGCCATCCCGCGGAGCCCGACGTAACGTGCGCGCACTCACACGCTTGCATGGAGGAGAAGAGGGTACCTCATCTGCGGGCCGTGCGCACAACGTGGCCTAGCAACAGACGCTTGGCCACAGATATGGCGGCGCACACTTGGTTGCCTGCATGCATTCCACGCCATTGAATACCGAGGATACACCGGCGTTCTTGCTTCCCTCCTGATTCAGAAAAGCCGCGTCCATGCATTCTTTAGTCGTTTGTTTGAAGATACCAGTACATAAAGCTATACTGATTTGCGCATATTTTGAGCTAACCAATGCAGGATGATTATGCAGTGAGGAGAGGAGTCATTGCGGTCAATAATGTTTTACACGAAGCTGCCCCAGGGCAAAGACGCGCCCCCTAGGAGAGGGCTGCGGAATAATTTTTACCTCCTCGGATATTTGGCGACTTGCAAAACCTATACAATAGGGCGTTTTCACGGTTCACCTTTGTTGTGTTCGTGCCCAGCGGAAGCGCATTCCGTTTCGGCGGCTCCCGACAGCGCGCCAGTCGGCGCATCTCGACCGCGCGCCAATTAGTGTCCCCGCAAGTGGCCCTTTCCCTCGCCGAAGCCGCCCCCAACTCTGCGGTGCGATGGACAATGCGCGAGAGGCGATTTGGGGATCTGCTGCAGAGCAGTCGCAAAAAGCGGCGTTTTTCTTGAGTGAATAAACCCTATTTTCAAGTGTACCCGTGCGTCAGCTTGTCCCTGACTGCGCGGACATAACAGTGGCCACGAGGAAGTGTCTGTGCGACCCGCGTTGAAAGGCAGTGCTACACAATGGCTACGCACGCATCAGGACGATTACCTGAGTTCAACGGCACCTCCTGGGGATCATGGTTTGGACGCCCTCAATTCTACTTTGAGGCCGCATCGTAGACCCCGGCAAGAAGAAGGCACACCTGCTCACGCTGTGTGGGGAGGAGATGTACGACACCGTCTGCTCCTTAGTTCAGCCAAGCACACCAGCGGCAGGGGACTACGACCACATCGTTGCGGCACTGCAGAAGCACTACGACCCAAGGCCATCGGAAGTGTACAGCCGGGCCCGTTTTCAACGCAGGGACCAGATTGAAGGAGAAGCCGTCAGCGCCTAAGTTGCGGCGCTGAAAAAACTGGCCGCCGATTGCAACTTCGGAACGCTGCCCACCACAACGGTAACTACCGAACACCCTGTCGCCACGCCACCTGCGAACCCTACCATGCTACCACTGGACATTATGCTCCGTGACCGATTTGTGTGCGGACTGCGGGACGACTTCCTACAAACGCGCCTGTTTGCTGACACCGACTTGACGTTCGCTAAGGCTTACGACATCGCCATTCGAGCGGAGAGTGCCGGGCAGCAGCAGCGTAACATCCGGAAGCCCACCGAGCCGGCATACCTCACAAATCACCAGCTCCAACCCCCCCGGGCAAGTGGCAAAAAACCACCTAAGACGCAGCGCTGCTGCCGCTGTGACGAGCAGCACAGCCCGCAGTCATGGAAGCTTCAATGCTCAACGTGCCATTCTTGCAAGAAACGAGGTCACATTGAGAAGGCATGCATAACAAAGAAGAAACAGTCGAGGACACCCCCTGAACGGCACAAGCACGTGAATGGCGCAGAGGCCATAACGCAGGCGGAGACGCACGGTAGTCTACCAGCATCACCGGCGCTGTACGACCTAAACAGCGTTCGTAACCTACGCACGCAACCGAAGATCATGATCGACGTAACCGTGCATCACCAGCCTATTTACTTCGATGCGGATTCTGGAGTAGCATGTACGCTCATTAGCGAACAGACGTACCACCAGACCTGGCGGCAGCATGCACCCATCTTGCTCGACGACGACACGCACCTGAGAACGTAGTCAGGGCTGGCCTTGCCACTACTGGGAAGTGCCAACGTAGACGTTTCTTTCAATGGCACAACCTGCCAGCTACCACTACTTATCGTGCGAGGGGCCGGATCTAGCCTCTTGGGCCGAAATTGGTTCGACGCCCTTGGGATAACGATCGAAGGTATCAACCAGGCTACCGAGTAAAATATTCCCGAGCGACAGGAACTGGTGCAGCGGCTTCAAAAGAAGTACGAAACGGTTTTCGCTAAGGATATTCCAGGGCATAATGGTCCTCTCATCAGTTTGGAGCTACATCAGGACGCCAGCCCCGAATTTCTCAAAGCCAGGCCAGTACCCTTTGCCATGCTCTCGGCGTACGACGAAGAGCTTTGCAAGCTGGAGCAGCAGGATGTCATTGAGCCGACGCAGCACTCAGACTGGGCCACACCACTTGTCAGAGTAAAAAAAAAACGGAACTCTACGTCTTTTTGGAGACTACAGGAGCACCGTCAACCTGGCAACGAAGGCTTCTGCTTACCCACTACAAACGCCACAGGAGGTTTTCAGCACACTCCGTGGAGGCGGAATTTTCAGCGCGCTGGACCTGACCCAGGCGTACCAACAGCTGAAGGTGAGCGAAGAAACAT
>CM023457.1:53661469-53696012 GCA_013339765.2 Haemaphysalis longicornis
TCGCCGCGTCGTGCAGAGGTGCTGGTGGCAAGTGATTCCATGGCCGGTTAGCGTAGAATGCTAGGCTTGGCACTGCGGCATAGAAGATCGTCCTCCTCAACGGATCGGATGTTGGGAACTTGAGGCTTAGCATCGCAGGGACATGGGACATTCTGTCACTGCCGCGACACACTATAATTGGAAGGAGTTAATGAACACCGTTTTTCACCACACTATCATCCCCTTTCTCGCATGTGGAACTTTATTTTCTCGGTGATCGCCATTTTAGTGATCGGTGCTGTGTTGAGTCTTGCCCGCAGGTAGGGCCATCATTCAGCCTCTCGCATCATCGTGCAGCTGCGGCCGCCATCACACGTCACCCACCGGCACTTCTGCGGCCTGTCGGCGTAGAGAAGTGTGGGCGGTGTAAGCTCCGCATCGCGGCGCAAATTAAATCACCACTTTCAAAATCACCTCGGATGACAATCCCTAGCACAATTGTTTACCGTGCTTTCACCCACTCTCTGCCTGTTTGCCCCTTTTTTTTCGTGATTCTGGCCAGCAGAGACGAGCGGTTGCAGCCACGGTCTGAGCCGGTTCAATCCGCTTCATGGGCCGTACAGGTATAGTGAACTAGAATACTTTATCGGGCATGCACAGCCGGCGTACGTGCAGAAAACACTTCATGCGTTCCAGCTTCATTGATTGCTTGCTAAAGACGCGCAAAATCTACATACTTCACTACGCTATCGTTGTAGCCCACAATGTTGATCGGGAAAATGAGCAGGACGTTTGGGAACCCAGAGCATTGCGGTGCCCTAAATTTTCTAAGCCCCTTATATTAATGAATCAGGAACTCGCATGGGGCACCACCGTATTCGTTTGAGCCCGCCGCTTCGCGTATGAAGCACAAAGAACCCGACCACAGCGTCGGCCCGGACTACTTGTGAAGGCAATGTAGTAGCCACCGGCGCTCGGTTAGAAAATCTGTAGTATCTAGAAGTCGTTTCAGGGAATCACTACAAACACAGTACAGTTAAACCTGGATGAAACGAACCTCTATGCAACGAATTCCTGGATTTAACAAACTTCTTAATCCCCATTGCCAGCCCCATTGAAACCCATGTTTTTAATCTCTCTGTAACGAAGGCGTCACGGCGGTTAACGCTGATGCAACGAATTCAGTACACTGATGAGCCATTGTTTTTTGCCCTTTTTCTGAAAAATCGGCAGGAAAAGGGCACTAATTAGTGAATTCTACCCGCATTGGAAGCTACCATGCATTCCTATGTGCGAGGGGTCGATTAGGTGCTAGGCCTGCCGTCGGCGTGTAGTTGCGTCTCTACTGTTATCTGGGTGTTGGTTCGTCCCCCGGTGATGATTCTGCTGCCAGGAAAACGCAGATTATCGTCTTTCCAAGACAAGCTTGCAATTTTAAATGGCGTCTCCACCGGCGAGAAAGAAGAAAGTCACCGGTACAGTATTCCAACTGACTGATGATGATGATTCTATTGGTTTCCCCTTTGGAACGGGGTGATGCATGTCATCTACCAAAAAGGACTAATATAACCTATGTTTTTCACTCTTGGTTTATACTAGCGCTGCTTAGGGCAGGCAATAAAGCTTATAGGCCCAAATACTTTTTTTTCCTGTTACAGGTGGTAAATGTCCTAGGGCATTATTCCCTCTCTGCTTTTCGTCCACCAGCATTCTATCTTCTTTTCGTCCCCTCGACAGCCTTGAAGTAACTTCCTCTGTGATACCCTTAAAGGAGCCGTGAAGAGAAAATACAAGTTGGTTTATACGTAGATTTCGTGTTTATAGTGCCCCAGCGCTTGTCGGATACAAACGGGCTTATTCACTGAGAAATTAACAAATTAGGTTAAAATTTGATTTTCCCGCTCAATCGTGCGTTTCGTGTGTTTATTTTTGCGTTTTTTTTGTCCCAACTGTGACTCACGGAAACCGACCGTCTGCAGCCTAGAACCTCAATTCACGCCCTTCCGCCGTAAGGGTACAGACACGTAAACGCTGGCGCCGCCAATTTTGGTTGCTGCTAGCCGCCGAAGCAAGTACTTGTCGCAAAACTGCGCTAAAAATTTTCGACGCACGCGATGTACTGAAGAAGTGTGAACCATTTGTCTGTTTCGCGTTGCAGGTTCTTGTGGGACGAAACGAAAAGAATAACGCTGAGCCCGTTGGCCCAAGTTGGCGGCAGGGACGTTCAAAGTTGTCTACCCTGTACCGGTGTTGGTTTGTTCCCGCGTTTCTCACGTTCCGTAACCTAGATGGCGCCACCATACAGTGGCAAGCGTTTGGTTGTTTTGCCCACATTAAACCTGGCTTGTTTTAGTTCTGGAGAAATGATTCGTTCCCATGACAAACAGTGCTCGCTAGGAAAAAATGGGTTCACGTAAGACACCGTTGCTTGCGTTCCAATCGGCAGTGTCGTTCTGAGACGACCCCACGCCCTGTAGTTGCTGTGCAGCTAACCAAACCTGTGTGCGCATTACGAACAGCAGAACGCATCAGACTTTTATGTTTAAATGTTTGCTTCGTAAATTCCACTGTTTGTCCCATCATTTTATTGCTTTGTAAAGAAGGTGCCCTAAATTTGGCGCAAATCGCTAGATTTAGTCTAGTTGTAAGCTCTAACTAATTTGCACTTGCTTTTTCTGTCCTCGCCAATCGCAGAGCTTAGCCATTGACATCACTTGTTCTTTGCGGGAAATGAGCTGGGGGTCGCATGACTCATTCCCGTTTTCCTAAATTATGTAGCTTCATTTGAGCGAAGTTTACGTTAAAGTGGTGGCAGTATGCGTGCTAACGAGACCAATCTTTTGAATGAAACCAAACTTGTGTGTTTCCTCATGGCTCCTTTAAATCCGTAGGGCTAGGAAAGACCAATATTCTTTCAGTAGATTTTTTTGGATGGATACCCTCACATTAACACTATTTCTGCATATAGTTTCTGGTTATTTTCCAAAGACCACGCATACCCCATCATTGCGTGTATACATCCCCACAAAGCTTTTAGTTTGCAAGCAACCTGCGGTAGCCTCATAAAGCACAGCACTGCCCTGGGAAGTATCGCAGAAATCTTCGTTTCTGATCTTCATCTTCTCGGCCCTTCACATCTCAAACGACGTTTTGGCTTCCATGTTTTCCATCCATTATTCGTTTCAATCTGCTGTTCCTCTTTTTTGGTTACCTGGCTGTTTTGGATTCCCCACGGTTCTTTCCGTATTTCATCGTTAGCCGTCGAGTCTTGCTTAACCCAATGCGTGTCACGCTTTTCAGTATAGGTACTAAAAACCTGAGCTGCCCACCTTCGTTGATCCATCGAACCCTTCAACCGCATCTAAAAAGATATTTTACTCTGAGCTTCTTAACTTCAAACGACACCAGGCCCATATTCCCTGAACTGCTCTCGTTAGTGTTTTTCATTGCGCGCCTAGGCCAAACGTCCTACCGGTCTCTGTTCACTTCAAGGCCTGAACGAACTTCTGATTTTAAGCAGAAGTACAGTTCGCAAACGTGAGACCGGAACCATTACTCTTTTCAACTCATCTTACTACTTCATATTTGTTATACCCCCAACGAGAGCTATGCTAATTATAGCTGAGTTTCGCTTTCCCCTACCTTAAGTGGCTCCTGTGAGTACTTAAGTAGTATCCCCTTCGTTTATCCATTCTCCCAAGTATTTATATTCTTTCACTCTAGGTAATTCTCCATGCTGTAACACTGAGTCAGTGCTTGTGTCATTGAAAACCATTTCCTGATTTTTCTGCGACTGAAATTTAACCGAGGTCAGTGGTTTCCTGTCCGCAATATTTAGTAGCCGCTGCTATCGGTTTAATTATCAGCTAAAAGAACAAGTCGTCTGCGTTTAAACGTTCCCGGAATAAGAACGTGGCCCGGTTCGCATTGCAGCATATAATTGCAACCGGAAGTGGCCGCTGTGCCTTATCACCGTAGCCGGATGTTTCTCTGCGCGGCCGCAAGTAGGGCGTTACTGGGAATGTTTTGAACATGGGGTGAGCCGTTCCCGTGATTTTTTGGACTTAATATGCTTTTAAACGACTCCAGTGACGACAAACAAACTGCGTGAGACAAGGCAGACGATATCACGCATTCATAGCAAACCCCTTTAAAAACGCGCGCTTACTGACGTCACGGGTCCGGCGCTTTGGCGGAGTGATACATTACATGAGGTGGTGCTGTTCTTGAGTTGTAACCGAGTATAGCACCCTCTCACCAAGGTCGAGTTCGGAAAAGAGCATCAAGTTTGCGAAAAGGCGTCCTTTCGGGCTAAGTTTGGTGCTTCAAACGCTTTAGAGCGCCGGAATTAAAGTGTCGAAAGCACTAGTGATGCATAAGTTGCGTTCGTTAATACGGTGGTGAGTGACGTTGCTTCCTTGGAAGTGCCGTGCAGCGATTAGACTCGTGGGAAAGCAGCAGAAGGAAATCGCGCAGATTTTCAACTGTGAAATAAATACTTGAAGGGTGAGTTTACCAGCACTGATGTCTAGCATTTTGGTTTCGCTTCTACTTCATTCTGCGTGTAACGAAAACCTGCATGTAACGAAAAATTGCGAATTCTTGTCAACTTCATTATACCCAGGTTTAACTGTAGTATTACGGCTAAAAATCCACGCGCAGGCAACTGAAGACAATTAATAAAATTTAGATCGGTCAATTTGGATTGGATTGTGTTGGATTTTGGGAGGAGTTCGTGTCAATGGCAATGCTGCTGGCCGCTTATGCACCGATTTCGGCTTTGAGCCTGATAGTTGAAGGCTATGGGAAGGCTACCAATTGGAAGGCTATTCTTAGCAAAAAAAGGTGCGCGTTAGAATCGTGCAAATGCGGTAGTTATCTGCATGTTAACTGCACACTAGCATTAAAGTGATACGACCAATCGTAACAGCAGATCAGTAACATTTCTTGGCGGTGATTTTGACCGGTAGCCACTCGCCACATAAACAAGATTCTGAAACATTAAAAGGCGTTGCCAGAAAGGGCCTGGCCAATGCATCGTCCGACTTCCTCAAGTTCGCAATTATTTGTTTGAAATTTGTTATAAAATTGACCGTATTATCACGACAAAGCAGGGCTTTTAATTGCCCAAACTTGTATATTGTCTTCTTGGCCCTTTTCACAAGTACTCTAGGCCGACGCCACGTAGAACACCATTTTCTAGGTACTGTAACTACGAACTAAACAGTTCCTCAGGGTACTTAAGTAAATGTATCTGCTTGAGTGCAAAATTGACTTCCCTTGGTGATACCTTACTTCTACGCACTGTGTGTGTTGTGCGAATAGCTCAACGAAGCTACCATAATACAAGTTCGTAGATACTAGGTACAGCATAGTCTTTGGTCTGGTAACCAATGAAGGCAATGAAAAGAAAGCGAAGATAAAGATGCACACACAGCGTAGCTGTAAAGTAGTCTGATAAGTATTGCCAGGGGAAGCTATGAAGCTGATGCGTTCAAACAACGTTAGCAGACTCGAGTGCCCTGCACAATTGTTAGGAACTGCCACGATTGTATTAGTGACAGGCGAGTTGGTCGATGAGAGACCATATCTTCGGCTCAATGTGGAAGGACGTAACAGTGAAGCTCTTAGTGTCGCTCGTGCAGTGCTCTTTCGCGTCAGCTGGCGTGACAAAAAAGTAAACAAAAAGGAAACGAAAGTGCACTCGAGTCATCACTGTTCCTTACAAGTGAATAGTACGTGACAGCATTGTGCTTCGATAGCCTCCTACACATGGAAAACAGATTTTTTCGACCCGCATCTATCCATGATTAAACGCAATGAGTCCATTTCACTTGCAGGCAGAGGGTGGATTCATTCGCTCATTGTGCTGAGTCAGTGGGCCGTAAGGCGCTGAATAGCTCCTTTTGTGGGAACCCCTCCGGTTCCCTCACCACGATTCTTTTTATGAAATTCGTATAAACATCGGACGGGTCGAGGTAAGCAGAACCCACCAGTCGACTCGACCCTTTCTCATTGAAACCATGTACCCGGGGCTTATGGGAGTCAGAAGCCTCTTAGCAACAGCGAACAGAAAGACTTAAAAAGTAAAAGAGCAAGTGTTTTCATTACCTCAACCCGTAAAACACAAGGCGCTGACAGAAAATCGCACTCACAAAAAACCAGCGCAATGGCTGTCATTTTGACGGTCACTCCGCAAAAACAGGGCAGCGTCTTCGGGTTCCAGTCCAGTCACAACAACGTTGTCGAGCCTCTGCAAAGCATTTCGGAGTTCTTCCAACGTTAACAACTGGCTAGGAAGTCCCAGTTGTTCCAAGGCTATTTTTCTGCCCATAACGACCGCTCTAGCGTTCAAGCGCTCGTCAAGTTCGAGACACTTACTCACGTATAGACCTGTCGGCTCGTTGGGAACAGTTGACGTCGCTTGCATTCGATGGAAAGCTAGCACTCTCGCCTCACAGACGGCCACTCTGCTCCACGACCAATACAGTGACGGCAACTTTGCGAGGCATGGGTGATGGAAAAGACGGTCGAAATCGATGCGCGCATGGTCTTCGTCCGCAGACAATCCGTGCTCACTTTCGCAGGCGATGACGAGCCCTAGGGTGGCGTCAACGCTGTCGTCGGAGTCAAGCGCAGGTGGCTCGGGACCCATTTTCTCGCCGCTTTTGGAAACTGTAGTCTCGTGAGGTTCGTTTCTTGCTGGGCGCATAGAGATAACGTACGGCCTGCGAGAGACCGACGCTGTTTTGCTTTCTTCGGACCGATTGCACGGGCCCTTCGGGAAAATCGTCGGCACAGCATCGGCCGACAGTTGCGCCCGCCTGAACGTACTGGCCAACACTACGCCGTTGTGAATCGCGGTCCACGTCTTTATCACGTACGCCGGCTCGAAGTGCTTCTCGCACACGTAGTCCGTGGGTTTCAAGACGCGATCCTTGCGAGGTATGGCGTCTCGCCACGCCTGCAGGCGCGCTGGGTTCTTCGGGACGCTGAACAGGGAAAGTTTTTCTTGGCATGAGTCGTAGCCGGTGTTGCAGCGCGGCACAAAGCACTTCTTGCCCATATTTGTAAACGAAATCTAGAGGCAGTCCCCAAAAACTCAAAATGCGCTCGCTCCGGCGCGCTTACAAGCGGGCGGCCATAAGACATCTGCTGCCTCGTCACGGCACTTGTGAGAAGCAGAAACAAGAACGGTATCTTCTCAATTACCGCAATAAGCGGGTCAATGGGAAAATATAAATAATAAAAGCTCTCCATGGTATTATAATTATATGAATTTTATTTGATAGTTTGCCATTTACAGTTTATGAATGCCGTAGCTACTACGGTACTACCGATGATGATGCGAAGTTGATGTTTACGCTTCCGATTGTATCAGTCGCAGTGGACAGTGCTTGCAGTACAGTTAAACTTCAGTGGTTAAACTATGGTAGCTAGAAACCGTAGTTGAACTTTTCCGTCGCGTCAGAAAGTTTCGGCAATGAGAGTCCAATCTGTGTCGCGCGGACGAACTCGGGTGTTGCGGAGAACACCGTGAAACCCGGTTTCCACACGATAATGCGCCAGCCGAGGGCGACGCTGGTCGCTCTCCTGAGCGTCGCTGCAACATGCTCGGCGTTCGCCACCTACGAAGCGAACTGCAGCAACCTCCTGATGGGCCAGTACTCGTGCGCGGCCCCCGAGATCGACCCGGCCACTCAGCAGCCCAAGACCTGCGGTCCCGACGACCAAGCTCGCGTCGTGTGCACCACGGCCGAAGGCATCGTTTGCAAGAACGGCACCGGCATCGGTCGGGACACCTTCGAGAGGCCGATTCCGTGCCGTTACACCAATGGCTACTCCTTCGAGACAGCTCTCCTGCTTTCCGTGTTTCTGGGCATGTTCGGCGTAGACCGCTTTTATTTGGGATACCCTGCCCTAGGGCTGGCCAAGTTTTGCACCCTGGGCTTCATGTTCCTCGGCCAGCTAGTGGACATCATCTTGATCTCAATGCAAGTCGTGGGACCCGCCGATGGTTCGCACTACGTGATCAGTTACTTCGGTCCCGGCCTCCAATTTCTCGGAATCGACAACGAGACCTTTGTTTTGCCGCAGGAGGATTGGTAAATCCACAACGGCCGGAATCTACGTCACCTGTGGTCTTCGCGAGGAGACGGTTAATAATGCGACGAGAACTGATGCCGTGTCGTAGATGTGTTGGACGACCTGTATGTTAGTTTAGGTTGTTACTACTGGTGCCATCGGTAAATGTTCCGCTACAACTGTGTTGTTCTACGTAGTGTAGTTTTGATTATATTCAGTCTTCAGTGCTCAGAATAAAAGAGAGGTGTTCTTTCAGTCTCATTTATTCGTGGCATAAATTAAGCATTGATATTTTTTTGTTTTGACATACCTCCTATTATGGATGTAACCGTAACTAAGAAAGTGGAGTAACAAACACTTGCTTTGCCGCAGTTTATTCATAGCAGAAACGATGTCTTGAGTACAGATGTCGCCACACACTATTTCTTCCTTTTAAAGCATGCTTAACATCGATTTGTATTTGCGCAACAAATGCTAGCAAAGTGACAGTCATGTCACCGCGACCAGGAAACGCGCAACGATGTGGTGACGTAGAAACAAAGCTCCACTATTCAAAAAAGGGACAGTATGCTCGTTTAAATAACATCTGCTCTCCCATTGGCAGGCAATGTTTACAAGTGGAAGACGACTGCTTTTTTTATAACATTCAACGCTCGCGATAAGCTTGCACTTCAAATGCAATAGTATGGTTCCTTCTCACCGACGCAGGCAACCATGCAAAGCACTAGATTACAAAAATACTCGCGTAGATAAACACAAGCCATTTGGCTCAGGCTTTAACTCGAAATGCATGGTCAAACTTTGAATTCTGTGAGCTGACACAGCAGTAACTACAGAGCAATGATAAATAACAAGATAATAAAAAGAATAACTTGTTTACAGGGCACGGAACAGTAAAAAATGACATTTCTGACCCAGCTGAACGTAACAAATGCCTTTCACACTGCCTGAATTATTAACCGGGCCTGAAACAACCTAGATTTAACTATTAAATCAACCTGGTTTAACAGTTAAGCGAGATCTGAACAGGAGTGCACGAGTGGGTTTGGCATTTTGAAACCTGCAGCTTTTGTGCTAGGTTAGGTCAGATTGCTTAGGTTCCTGAGGTATCCGCCGAAGTATCGCTTGTAACGCTGCTTCGGCTACTGAACTTGGAAGATGCACGGCTCTCTCGGAGTTCATCTTGGGTCGAGTCAGGCCAGTGGAAAGCGTTGAAGTCTAGCGCCTCGCAGAGCTTGGGACAGTTCATCTGGTACTTGGACAGAGGCACATTCCTCGACGCTGAAATGAAAAGCAAAGAGGAAATACAGAAGAAATACACAAGGCTTGAGAAAAACTGGTATCAAAGGAACGCATAATGCAGTGGTCGTATTATGCAACACGATCGATTTCGGTCACTATCAACTGGGGACGGGATTGGGAGAGAGTGGACCTTCCAATAAAAATTTTAATAAAGGTGAGCTGAGTTGATTTACGATATGAATAATGGACCAGTACCTGATTTACTCCACGTTCAAATGGGAGGGAAAGACTGCACTGAATACACATGCTGCATCGAAAAAAAAAACTGTCACGGCCGTGGTCATGCAAGTCAGAAGCAGCTCTGCATTAAGGCTGCACGAGGTGTTAAGGCAATAAATGAGCATCGTCAAACTTTTGTTTTGAGTAAACTGCTTCCCTAAGCAAAATGATCGTAATTGCAGGCAACACACCATGGGGGATACTTTGCAGTGTACTTTTCTTTTTTGCACTGCAAGTTGAAGCAAAACTACCGTGTAACGCTAGAAACTGCAGTGTCAGCGCATTGGGCTACTACATGCTCCTGTTGTGAAGACCTCAGTTCATATTCTGTTAGATCAGGCGTGTTTGTTATTTTACTATTTACGGCGGCAGTCATTTTCTTGACTGGACAACAACGTTGTTTTTTGTGCAAAATGGGGCACATAAGGCTTTCGCCCTTAAAAAGTTTCGAAGCCTCCAAGGAAGCGCTTGCATCATTACGAAGGCGCCATGCACATTCGCCTTTCTGTTGAATGCCACAACGCATTCACTAGGTCCCCGTTTAGTAAGCTAAAGCCAAGGAGTGGCCGTGGTGCTTTTTTTTTATTATTATTAGAAGGAAGCAAAGGCCACTCAAATAACCCCAGCAAGAGGGAGGCGAACTATAGTCGCATATCAAACGCGACAAGCAACAAAGCAAACGTATTACAACAGTCGTAACATCACAATAACGCGCGTTAAAAGCTACGCTACTGAGGCTCAAATTCAGCCTCATTTCGTTTTCTTTACTTGTATTCTCTTTGTGCTGTTGGCCATTTTTAGAACCACTGCTTGGTCATACCAGAGTCCTTCAATGCCTTTCTGGTCATGAAACTTCGCCGTCACGCTATGGGAGAGCTTCGTACGCTGCCGCGCAGCGGCGCTGGTGTTGATCAGGAGGGCAGCCGGGGGCGTGGTCAGAGCGCGTTTGGCAGGGAACGGAGGACGGAGTAAGATAAAACAGACGCTCGCCGCCTTATCAGCAGAGCGCTTTCGCTTTACGTGTCGTGGGCCGCTCAAATGGACTTAGTATCATTTTGTAAGTGGTGAAAAAATTTGGTGCGAACGGGCATGCTGATACTGCGTTCCTGCCTGCCGGTCTGGCTACAGAGCAGCGGCGGCCTCCTGATGCCCTCCGATCTGCGGTGGCGCCACTCGTAGTAACCTTTGTCCCCGTACGAAACTTGGCTGGGTGTTTCATGACCAGAGAAAGCATTGAAAGGGACTCTGGTCATACCAACGCTGGTATGGTATGGTCATACCAACACAATGGGGCATCTAACTGCTTCAACCTGACAACACAAAAAACAAAAGGACTGGATAAAATTCAGTTGACAAATGAAATTACACAAGCTGAATACACCGCTTGCTGCACTTCCGAGCCAAAAACAACGAAAAAAATGTTTCTGGGCATGCAGCATGACTTGACGCTATCAGCCGGTACTATCTGTGGTGCACATGCCAGCAGACGGTATGCTACCAGCTTCAGCTTGGTGTGACCTCAAAATACCACGGGAAGTTCAAAGTTCATGGCAGTGGTAAATGAAGCATAACGATGGTCAGCCAGGTACGCTCAAAATTCTTTGAGCTAAACAAATGTTTTCATAGAGAGCAAAGCATTGCTGTGTTACAGTGTTGTGGAGAGACGTCCTTCCTATTCCAAGCATCCTGGTATGGCCACACATCTTGTAGAGGAAAATCACAGCCCTAACATCCCTCCGCCACCCACCCGTTTCTTTCGCATGAAAGCCAAGTAAGCGGCATTCACATTACCGTATACCTAAAATCTGCATGGTGAGGTGCCTGTTTTTTAAGCGCCATTTTTCCCATTTTTGTGACTCGCTCACTAGTACTGTGTGCTTGCAGCGTGGGCAGCAACTTTCCTTTGCTTTGTAAGCTTTGCCCCTTTTCTTTGTGAGCTTTTTTTTTGTGCACGTGTACCCACAAACTTCAGCAAGCTGTTGGAAAGCAGCAGCTGCTCGGGAAGCAGCTAACGCTCTGCAGTGTGCTTTTGAAGTCATCCCTAAGTGGTGTAATCCGTGGCTCATGAAACTAAACATCTACTTAAATTAAATAGCGTTTCCTGTCCCACACACGATTACTTACATGAGTCCACATAACGACCAACCTGAACTTCACATTCAACATGTACTAATCCAACAACACGAACGGCTTACGCTAGCGTACGTATGATGAAACCTTTCTAACAGGCTGTTACTGTTAGAATTAGTCCCTTAAAAACATTATTACAGTTGAAACTGGAACATGCTAAACCTGTTTGGGACCCTAATTACGAAAGTTTACTTAAAACATTTGAATAGTGGGGGAAAAACTTTGTCTCTTTTGCATTGCTACAACAGAGGTTCAAGAATAACCGCTATAAAGCTGAAACATTGTTTCCTACCCCTATCATCCTGTTGCAAGATTGTTTTTACTCATAATTGTTTCTTACCCCTCGTCACCATCGACATGCGTGCAATGAACTAGTCCTCAAGTTCTGCAGTTTTCAATAGTCACCGACCGCTGCTGTAAAGTCCATCCAAGTAACACACAGTCACCTTTACGGTCTAACATTACACTGCATATGTTAGTTTTTTATTTCGTTTTATGGCCACTCCCCTTAGTAATTCCTTTCACACAGAGGGCAAATAAAGCAAACTAAACTACAACAATTTTTAACGGGGCTGTGAAGACAAATAAAACTTTGTTCAATTTCAGAGAACTAGCCTTTGGTGACCAAACTCACTCAGCTCCTTTAGAGTCACAAAAGTCATTTTTTAAACCGGAAAAAACCGAAAAATTTTAAAAAAATTTTGAATTGACAGTGACGTGATATGGGTAGGAATGATGTGATATGGTCCAGCACTAAAAACATCTTGATCAGTGTGTGAAGTGCATGTCAGCATTCAAGTGATATGATGAAACAAAACTAGAGGCTTCACTACAATCGCCCACTCCTGCCGCTAATCGCACAAGATTATGTGAAGTCATAGAGATTTCGCCGTAAAGAGGCCGCAGAGTTGCCACTGCTGCATACGTTTTCTATAAAATCTCAATTGCTTCTTTGAAGTTTCCGATCAAATCGGAATTATTGTTATAAGAAAAAAACAGTCTTTTGAGTGAACCAAACTATCCTTTTGCCTTCACAACTCCTTAAACACTGAAACAATGCGGACCGGACGATCAGTTCTGCTGGTAGTGTAGGTCCCTTTTAGCCACAGTGGTGATGAATGTATGTCGGGTATTAACCTAAGCAGAGGCAAGCAAAAAAATTGGCCGCGTATCTGCTCCTTTCATCGCTAAATGTCAACAAAACGAATAGTCTTTGTCGACATCATGGTCAAATAAATGCCTCCCTTCGCTTTCCCGCTCACCTATCATGTTGTCCACTCTTGCGTCCGCTAGCTCCTCCTAGGTAATCACGCTCAAAAGGTTTGCTTACAAGTCAATTTGAAGTTTACCCCCCCACCGCTGTTCCACTGCTCCAGTGCCGGGTGCCTTCGATGCTCAGCCCTTGCCGTTACGGTGGAGACGCGCGTGAATCGAGGTGCCCATACTTCAAATGTTATAGGAACCCGCAGTTGCCCCTAGCTCCACGTGCGTTCAAGCAGAACGTGGAACCTATTAAGTTGCAAACCTTTCGGTTAACTATTGCCGCTGTTATTGCTAAGATGCCTGCCAGAAGCTATAGTGCGCGGCGACAGCGGCAACAGTGCTAATCGTTTTTCTGCAGGTACATGTAGCTATTTATTTCGCAAAAACCAAGCATCCATGAATTTTAATTTTTAATAAAGGAACACTGCAAATACCACTTATGTATTGATGTCCTGTCTTATATTTGCGTAAAGTCTTGTTCTTGTTTAACAATGTTGACAAGTATGAACATATAAACCAGACTTAGACGTTTAGATTTGGCTGTGAGTATATAAGACTATTGCGCAGTATCTATTCTACTTTGGCCGGGTGGCTGAATCGAGTCACAGACAGACCAAAATTTCTGGGTTAAACGTAGCCCAAAAAAGACTATCGTCTTCAATAGAAAACACTACTGCATGCAGTTTATCCCAAATGTTAGCCATCGCTTTCGTTACAACCAAACAGGGCTGCCTAGACCTGTTGGGTAGAGTACATAGGCAGGAGAACGCATAAGTCCACTACTACCATATTGCCAAGTATAGTCGGCAGTGACGTTCGTATCATTTCTGGCCCTAAGCCGGCAAAACACAGCAGCGAAAGCTTTGTTGCGTCGTTACGAAAGGTTCTCCAGGATAGAAGCAACAATGGTCGACACTTTACTGGTACTGGCATAGGACTGACTCCTACTGCTAAAAGTAGAATTTTCACAGATTTGTTGCCACCTTTGTTGGAACGAAAATTGGCCGCCAAGTGCCTACGAAGAATGCACTCGCCCTAAACTTCGCAACGGCTAACGTTGCTCTGAAGATGTTAGTAAGGTGTTTAGAAAGCGTCATGTGCTACCATGCCGATAGAGCGCGGTTTTCGTTGCGAGGCAAAAGCGAAGGCAGAAGAAGACATCTGCGATGGCAAATAGGGATGGCAAGGTGCGAAAGCGTGAGACAGGAAGCGAAGCAAAAGCTAGAAAAAAAAAAACAAACAAACAAACAAAAAGCAGACAAAGGCATTCCGAGCAAAAAGGAAAGCAAAACAAAAGGAAAAAGCTGTATACCTTGGGGCTCCCATGGCATCAGACAGCCAGGCTGCAACGGTGGGCAGACGAGAGTGTGTGCGATTGTTGCGGTGCAGATTGCGTGGGTTTATTGTTTTTTTTTTTCCAGCAGGTTCAATCCACAAGAGGAGAGAGAGAGGCCAGAAAGGGAAGTGAAAGGAGGGAGAGGGGAATAAAAGAGGAGGTGGAAAGGCGGAAGAAGAGGAGAAGTGTCAGAGCAGACAAAAGAGAAACAAAACACAGAGAGAGGTGGAAAGTTGTTAGTGACATGGGATTAGTGACGACATAAAGGAATGCACAGCTTGAAAAGAAGGGATGCTTACCTGTGTGCCATAGAAATTAAGTACCAGGTAATTAATCAATTATATCGTAATTATGGGATTAACATTAATTTGAACATAGCCATTATTATGACAAGATTACATGCTATAAACAGTAAGGCAAGCACTCTACCATGGCACAGTCACTCTTTTTGGAATGTATCTCCAGTGTGCATTTATCGTTAGAAGAACAATGCATGAACCGTGAATAATGCATTTGAAGTTTGGGCCTGGAAGGCAAAACCGGTTTTTCTGGTTCCCACCTTTCAGGCCCAAACTTCAAACGGTCGTAACTTCTGCTACAGACCAGATAGAATGATGATGTTAGTCTTATTGCACTCCTTGATTTGTGCACAGTTCACTGGTACCTTGTTCATATGCATCCCTCCAGCAGTTTTTTTACAAAAGCTGTCAGAAAGTCAAATATAAAAATCCAAATAAATCTGAATGTGGTCGTTTTAAACAAAAACAAATTTTATATCTACAATCAGAATGAAAAAAGCTACACACGGCCCCCAATTTTCATTATCATAACTGTAAAAATAAGTCTGCCCCCTTAAGGTCAGGGCGGCAAAGAAGCTGAAAAATTCGACCGCAGTCCCTGTTGAGTGGCGCACATTACATGTTCCCATCCGATGCTCAGAACAAATATAAACGTACTGTGGGTTCATTTTACTGCTCGGATACTGTGCCCAACTAGGCCGAGTAATGCAGCACACTACAAGTGCCACTGCTCAATGCATGGTTCCCGATCACTCTGTTTTGAATAAAGCCTTCCCTTTGGAAATATAATCCTGTCCATAGCTTTGCCTCCACCATTCTAGTCTTTGTAAACTAACGCAAAATCCATCAACTTGCTAAGCCTAGCACTACTACAGACGAAGCGCACCTACGTTTCCAGAGCTCATTTACATCAGGTAAACTTCTCTCTTTCTCAGATACAGAGGAAACCCCGACTATACTCCCCCAGATTTACGACGATCTGCTTCTTATGCCAGATCACTGTGGTCCCGGCAAACTCTCCATAGAAACAATGCACTAAGAACCCCGATTATACGAGGCTTGCAGGTGCCACAGTGGTCCACTTCATACGATAAATGCTGGCAGGGATATACCGGCATTTTCCCCACCTTTTATGCTGCTTCGCCACCTCATTGCAACCCTTATTATTTCTTAACCCCCGTTTGACGCTGCTTGATGTGCAATGCTGAACAGTTCGCAGTGGGCCTGACCACTTGCTGAACAGTCCTCAAGCAAGCAGGGGGGTACTGGCGGGTGGGAGCTAACCTTCGATGGCCCCATGCGGCAGCGCAACGCGCCAACAGCGAGAAGTCGAAGTCTAGGTGGCTGGTGGACCGCCCATTTGAAGCTCCCATCAAGTGGACGAACGTGAGAACACATAGGCATCCCCACGACAATCGTTGCTTTGTTCCTCTTTTTCGCATTTTCTTTCATCGCCGCCCCATACTATCATTCGTCCCACTTGCGGCCTTGGCAGTTTCACACTCTTGACTTTACCCCTTCTTAATTTGCTGGCCGCGTCTGCCTTCCTAGCATATCTCTCACACGAGGCGCAAAGCTCGCAGGCTAGTGCAGACGCTGCAGGGGTGAGGAGGGCAGAAAATAGGTGGTTTTTAAGGGCCAAGACCATTAGGGGCTGGGGTGTTGGTGTCTCCTGTCGTCATCATCGTAATTGTCATTCGTCTCATGTAGTCACAGTACTAAAACACCGGGACACTCGTTTACGCCTCGCGCTGGAGTGCTGCGTACTTCAAAGACAAGAGAGTTTTACAGCAAAGCTGTATACCTCTACCCCCCAATGGTTTCATCTCTGTTGGAAAAAAACGCCAAGGCGCCAAGAATACACTTGTACACTGCATGCTTCGCCCCTTCCCAGGTTTCACGTTAGTAGAGATGGCCCGGGAATTTTTTTTTTTTAGAAACTTGGGACTTTAGTTAGGAGTCAGAAAATTATGCGAGAATGCATTAAATATAGCAATTTAAATATGTTCTTAGCCCATGCTTCGCGTGGGACTGTATCATGTGACATATGATCATACGACACGTTGGCCATACGATGCTTTTTCACGTTCCCTGGAAAACCATATTATTGGGGTTCCACTGTACTTGATTCGCTTCCAATAAAGTTCAGCAGATAAACGAAAGATCGAATTCCTCAAAAAACAAAGAAAGCCCAAAGCGAACGCGAAAGAGGTTATACCTGTGCACAGGGTGGCCACAGTCTGGTGAAACTTGGCATGAGCGTTGGCCAGCTTGGCGAAAGACGGGTGGCTCAGCTGGCCGTCCGCCTCAACACGCCACGAGTACCCCGCCAGCTCGGCTTGGAAGAACAGCACCGTCTTGAGCGCGTCGCGCAGCAGCTTGTAGACAGGCACCGCTCTGCGTCCCAGGAAGCACCTGCAGACATCGACAAGGCAAAGAAGCTTAATGAGAGATACCATTTCGCAGAAACGTGAAGAAGGCCTGAAGGAGTTTGTACCCCCGCCGTGGTGGCTCAGTGGCTAAGGTTGAGTACTGAGGTTGAGTACGCTGTTGAGTATGAGGACGCGGGCTCGACTCCTGCCGCAGCGGCCGCTTTTCTGATGGAGGCGAAAAGCAAAAATGCCCGCGTGTACGAGATTTCGGCAGCATGTTAAAGATCTTCAGGTGGTCAAGATTAATCCGGAGCCCTTCACTACTGCGTGCTTCATCTCCTGCGTTGTGTCGGCGCGTCAAACCCAAGCAATCAACCAATGACGGAATTGATACGGTGGCAACACGTGCAAATGTATCCTGAGAGTGGGGAGGAATGGCCAGCAGGTAGATCCAAGTTCACACCCCTTTTCTCTGATTGCAGCACATAGCAGTTCAATAGTACATAAGTTGCTGCACGATGACGGCGTTATTGCAGGATAAAGACCTTGGGGTGAAAGGAGTGCAATAAGACTGGAGTGCAATCAAGGAGTGCAATAAGACTAACATCATCATTCTATGTGGTCTGTAGCAGAAGTTATGACCGTTTGACATTTGGGCTTGGAAGGTGGGAACCAGAAAACCGCCTTTGCCTTCCAAGCCCAAACTTCAAACGGTCGTAACTTCTGCTACAGACCAGATAGAATGATGATGTTAGTCTTATTGCACTCCTTGATTTGTGCACAGTTCACTGGTACCTTGTTCAGCTGCATCACTCCAGCAGTTTTCTTGTACAAAGCTGTGAAAAAAAATCAAATATAAAAATCCAAATTTGAATGTAGTCGTTCTACACAAAAATAAATTTTATATCTACAATCGGAATGAAAAACTACACAAGACCTCCAATATTTATCATCATAACTGTAAAAATAAACATTTATGGTTTAAGACCAGTGTGCCCCTATAAGTTTCCCACAGTTGCTACCACCTCTCACTACTGCCGAGTGGTGGCTTGCACCACGGAATGCATTGTACCTTCTTGCTGGACTCTCTCTCCCTATCCCAATTACTGTTCGCGAACATTTTCCAGCTCTGGTACCCTTCTGGGAATGCATGCGGGGGATGTGTACAGGGTTTAGCGGCAAACAGCTTTGATAGTGCTGCTAATTACCATGATAATAACTGCACTTTTAGCATGCCCCGTATAAACTTTGCCATCTGCCAAAGCCAAGCACTCTAACTGTCACCAGCATGCTTGCATGCTATACTCAGTGAGCAACGAAAATGCAAACATCAAATCAGTACACCTTGGTAAAAGTGAGCGTTACCCACTTGGGTAGTTTCAAGGGCCTCCATCAAACTGCGCCTAAGTACCAGATACAGTAAAACCTTGTTTACAAGAGACACTGTTACAAAAGACACTTGATTATAAGAGACATTCGAATGAAAACTGTTTGGTTGGTTTTCCTATGTTCGCCATGTTATACCCCTGTCACACGGGCACTTTCAATCATGATTGAGTCGATCCGGACTGAGCTCAATCCGGATCGCGCGCTGCTACACTTTCAATTGCGATCGAGCTCGATCCCACTTGAACTCAATCTTGGTTTTTCAAGCGCGATCGAGGCTTTCCAAGCGTGATCGAATGAAAGCGGCGATACTCTCGTCCCCGCTCAGTAAGTGGCACAGAAGGTGACAACTTCAACTAACGCCACAAATTGTGTCAAATAACTTGACCCACATAAGCGTGAGGTAATATTTACATAGTTACGTATACCTACGACCGCGCGAAGTTACCAGACGCAGGCCGCAAGTACATCGTTAGTGCCATCTGGCGTACACGAGTGCAACCGGTGCAACTTCGCGATCGCGATTGAAACGTGCCGTGTAGCATGGCAGTGCGTCGAGGGCGCGTGAGGATTCACTTCAACCGCGATCGAAATGCCCGTTACATAGCAAGTTACAAGAGACGTACACAAGACATGTTTTTCCGGGTCCCTTAGTGTCTCTTGTACTGAAGTTTTACTGTAGTTGACTGCTTAAGGGGGGACACTGGACTTGAAGACATTTTTGTTATTTTTACCAGTCTCCTGAAATTTGCTCATTAAGTGTGCTTTAACACTCTGAGCACAAATATGCAGTCAGTTTTCACTATATACTCTAAGTTCAGAGTTTTGCAACATGTTATGTCATTCCATTTCGGGCAATTTTTTAATTATCTGCTATGATATACTTGAATAATTCTTGTTCCTTTGTGCTCTCGAAGGACCAGGGAGTGCAACTATACCACATCAGTAATTTTATCACTGTTTCTGCAATTGCTCTGAACTTATGAAATGTCAGGTCATCAATTATTAATGTTTTCGTAAAACAAAATGCATAAAAAATTGTACTAGTACAACGAAAATTTGATATTTTCCTGGTTTTATTGCACTGTTCAGTTCTTAAAGGAGTACTGACACGAATTTCAAAGCTGAGATAACTATGTAAAACTGCTTCCTTTTTATCCGGAGATATCTCCCAGCAAGTTTCAACAGCAACCGTTCAGCGAAACATATTTAAAATCCATTTAATCTTCGCCCGCACGAGAAAGCCCGAGAGCGGGCCGACGTGACATCATCTGCTACGTGCCCCAAACTGGCCGACGTCGGGGCTCCCGTGACGAAGCCGACGCGCTTGCTGTGGTTGGCGCGCGCTGCTCGGGCGTGTGTACACGTCATGGGTTTGGGACTGACGTCATTGCTGCCCGGGCCTGTGGGGACGGCGAAGACCTCGGCCGGTCTGGGCGCGCGTGCGCTCGCCGCGGCGCGCTTCCAGAGAGGCAGCGATACGGCAAGAATGGTGACGTCATGTATACATGGCTGTCATGGCAGCCGTCTCGGCGTTTTTCAGTCGAAACCGAAAACTGGCATGAATAAACGACGCTGTAAATGAATGTTTACGCTGCGCTCGACCGTCTAATCTGTCATTCTATGATTAGTGGGCTGGTAGGGCATAGCAGCGAAAAAAAAACGTAACATATAAATTTCGTGTCAGTACTCCTTTAAGCTTTCAAATGCAGCAAGAATGATGCAAATCTGACCAGTACACCCCAAGATATTGTACCCGACAGTTGACCCATGGGAAAAAAACTGGTTTTGAGAAAACAAGGCACAAAGTTCGGAAATGCAGGGGAAAATGGCCATTTAGCCAACTTCAAATGGTGACAGCTTTGTAAATACTTATGGTACAGCTATAATATTTTGCAGGTACATTCTTCGGGACCTATAGACTGCAAATAAAATTAATACAGAAAATTGATTTTTTGGCAAATTTTTGGTCCTCAAGACCAGTGTCCCTAAGGGGTGCGTGTGAGAATCCTGGCCACCACTGCTCTGTGAACAAACATGATTTTGGCGATGCGGCGGTGTCTTTTCCCGCGGTATCTGACACGCATTGGAGCGTTACCGCTGGCAGAGTCGCTTGAGGAAGGCCATGTGAGCATTGCGCAGGCCGTCGACGGTGCAGGCCTTGCCGCCGAGCTCGGCCCTCAGCTCGGCCAAAGACGTTTGCATCACCTGGTCGCACACGTACGACTGCACCAACTGCACAAAGTGCAGCATCTCGTGCCTGCAACATCACCGTCGAAGAAGAGAGGAGGAGAGGAGGAGGAGGAGGAGAGGGAGGGAGGGGGAAGGGTAATTTCACTAACCCTACAGTTGAGCACTCAAAAGCAGTTCCTTGCTGCCGATCTAGTTGATTACGACTCGACGAAGAGGTGAGAGTGCTTCAACCCTAGATTTTTACCACTGCTAGTTACGGCAGTGAGAGTTGGGAGAGACAGACTGTTCTTTGTGTTTTCTTCAAGTGAATTCATTGGTTCATTTCAGTGATTTATTTATTTACATGCCCTAGAGGCCCCAAGGGGGATTACATAGGTGGAACTCGCGCAATACAAACTTGCAGCACGCACAACAGATGAGAGAACAGGCACGCACAGAAAAGAAACACATCGTGTACTGAAAAAAAAAAAAAAAAAAGCATCAACGCAACATTCAGCTTGGCACAACATGGCGATCAAAAAGTGAAGATCTAAAGCATGGCGATCTTTGTTTTGCTGCAGAATATGACTTGCACCTCCCTCCGAGCAAAAATTTTAGTGTTAAGGGTGCCACTATGTTGACAACTGTAACCTCCATTTTTTAAAACAAAATTCTAAACTTCCACACGAAACGATCGGTTCGTAACTTGTGGAGCTCACTCACCTCATGAGTTGAAGCAGTCTGAACTCTGGCGATGCATCTGGCTTCCTAGGCAGTGCTGGTTAAAAAAAAAAAGAAAAGAAAAGAAAAAAAGAATATGAGTACTTGCGTGTTAATTTCTGAACAACCACACCATGACAATAACAAAACATTATTGCATACTTTTGCGGCAGAAGCTTCCAACCTTGAATGTACATTTCTTTTTCTTTTTTTTTCTTTTTTTGTGGAAACGTAAAAAGCAGCGATAAATGAAGTGTGTTTGCAGTTTACTGTGCATGCCCAGAATGAGGCTCAGAATGAGAGAAAGAGAGAATATAGAAGAAAACAAGGGACAATACAACGAAGATGACCCAGAAGAATGCATGAAGAAGCACTGCCGTGCAAGTTTTATAGCCAGGTTTTGCCGCGTTGACACAGAGATGTCATCATCGAAAGGCTTCGCAATTGCACCAAACTGCACCATACATAATTTTTCAGACATGAAGGAAGGGTACTTTGGCTAGATTTTCAGCTAGATGTCCCTCCTCACACACAATTTGCACGCATACCATGCATGGC
Source organism: Haemaphysalis longicornis (assembly GCA_013339765.2). NCBI lineage: Eukaryota > Metazoa > Arthropoda > Arachnida > Ixodida > Ixodidae > Haemaphysalis > Haemaphysalis longicornis. The sequence continues at coordinate 53,683,291 of CM023457.1, forward strand.
TTAATTAAATAAAGCATGTGAGAGCACCCTTTGGAGTGTTGAACACGCAGCAAATAAACCACAGTGACAACTTCTTTTGTGACGAACTTGTGATAAAGGTTTCAAGCTAAAACATTTGTGCTTGTTTCAAAGGAAGTACAGTCGAGCCTTGCTACAACAAAATTGACAGGATGTGTGAAAGATATCTTTGAAGTGGAAATTCGTTGAGGCGAAATCTGCCCCAACACGCCATGGGAGGGCAAGAAAAAAAGCTCTGGATATTATCTGCATCATTGACCGCATACTACAATGTTTAGAAAAATGAGTGACGTGCAATTGTGGCGTGTTCATAAGGATAACAACCGTACCAATGGTTATCTATTAGGGGAGGGGGAGAAAAAAATGCAGTCGCAAAACATTCTACTCTACAACAAGGGGTATCTACCAAGCTGATTAGTTGCACATAGCTGCTGGGCCATCCGACGCCCCCTCTCACTTGTGGCAGGAGCGGTGCCATTATCTTATCCTCTGACTGGGCATGGCAGCAACTGACCTTGGCAGGAAGTCTGCCCGCACTTGCATTTATCGTGCCCACGCACACACGATTAAGGTAGAATGATGCAGGTTCAAGACTAGGTAAACATGAAAACAATTTGTTTGCTTTGGACGTTGGCATATTCACGCGATTCAACTGGATACGGATTGGCTGTAGCTCCGGCTTGGCGAATCGGGCCTGCAGCTCATGTAAAGACAGCCAGCTAGATCGTTATCACCACCAAACAATGGCATCTATCTACGAGTTTGTTTTTGTTTATGGACTGTTGTGTGGGCTAACAGCACACGTTTTCGGTGAAACTAAGCGAACCTGAATGTGCAAAAAGTTAGATAGCTAGCGTTATCCTCATTTTACCGTAAAATAAGTGTTCAAACCCAGCCCCACTGAGCGAAAATTTCACTGAAGCGAAAGCAAGCCAGGCAAATGGTTCGTTGTGGTGAGGACTTTGTTGCATTGACTTGTATGGCTAGCTGGCGGGGAATTGGAAATGTTTCGTTGAAGCGGAAATTTCGTTGAAGTGGAGTTTGTTGTAGCAGGGTTCAACTGTATCGCCTAAATGTTTTACTGAAGAAGAAAAAAAAATTGGCCGTGTATCTGCTCCTTTCATTGCAAATGTCGACAAAAGACAATATTGGCCACTTGAATGCCTCCCTTCTGTTTCCCGCTCACCTCTTATCCTGTTCCTCTCCGTCTCGTTCCTCCCAAGATGAACACGCTAGAGGTTTGCTCAAGTCAATTTAAATATGCCGCGTTCCACTGCTCCAAGTCAGGTGCCTCGATGCCAGCGCTGCCGTACGGCGGAGACGCGAGTGAATCGAGGCGCCCTACTACAACGTTTATAGAACCACGTCACCCTACTCCACGAGCGTTTCAAGCGGAACATGGAACCTATCTAGTGGAACCTTTCGTTGCTGTTGCGGTTTGATTTCTTAAGCGCCGCCAGGTGCTATAGTAGCGCAGGCAACAGCAGGCAATGATTTCCTGCAGCTGATGTAGTATTTCATTCGCTACCGCAAAAACGAAGCATCCATGAATTTTTTAATAAAGAAGAATTGCAAATATCAGCTCATGCATTGATTTTATGCCTTATAATTGCGGAATTCCTTGTTCTTGTTCAACAATTTTGACAAGTATGAACACTGCCACCCGACTTAGACGTTTAGATTTGACTGTGGGTATATAAAACTATTGCGCAAACTCTGTTTCACTTAGGCCGGCTGGCTGAATTGAGTTTGCGTTCAAGTAGCCGAAGAAAGACTATCGTCTTTAAAAGCAGCAGGGAGGAAAGCCTCCAGAGCAGTGGACATACCAGACGGCTTGAGCCGACTCCAGATGTCTGAGAGAGCCCAGAGGGCCCGCCTGAGAGAGAGGATAAAGCCAAAGATCTTGTTGTAGCGCTGAAGGCACGCTGATGTTATCACCACGTTCAGGGGCCACTCCACCTGCGATGTAATACAGGGCAACAATGCAAGGCACAGATCTAGTGGAATGCGCTGCTCACCTTGCAAGCACAGAACAGCCGAAGCCAGCAATGCTCCGAAGGCATACGGGAAAATAGCTTGCTCCTTATACCTGGGACTTTTTGCAACCTTACCTAGATTATAAGCCCTTACGACAAAACTCGGCAGCGTGACAGAAATGCAGTGCTTTACGTGTGACCAGGAAGAAATTGTGCCCACTTTTGCTTGAAAGGTGAAGTGGAGGCCATGACTTGTTCTGTCTTAATATGATGAGACGATACAATATTGATTGGTTATGAGGGTTAACGCACCGATGCTACGCAGGCGACTGAGGTGTGCCGTAGTGGAGGGCTCCGGATTAATTTTGACCACCAGCGGATCTTCAAATAGTGCGCCCAAATCTTGAACACACGGGTGTTTTTGCTTTTCGCCTCCATCAGAAAAGCAGCCCACCGCAGCCGGGAATCAAACCCGCGTCCTTGGGCTCAGCAGCACAACGCCATAGCCACTGAGCCACCGCGGCGGGTGAGAGGATACACTAACTGCAGCTGCTACATGGAGTCTAGACTTGGCTACTGAGTTCGCAATACCCGTAGATGTGGCTGCAGTAATTTTGAGCAGAAAAACTTTACTATCCCTCCTGAAAAAAAAGGTGAGAGAGGCGTGAAAACTTTCTGGCATCAACACTGCATCAACAGTGCATCAAACCTTCACTGAAAGTGCATTTGATCGACTGTCAAACGTCCAAAGAGCCAAATCGCAAAGGAAGAACGAACTTGCGTGATGATGTACTAGGTAAATGCATTTACGAACAATCTAAATGTATACCGATACATGGTTTATGAGATAGAGGTACTATACCGTATAAGTCGGAATACACGTCCCTTACCTCGCAGCCGAGAAATTGAAAAAAAAAAAAAAAGGGTATATTATATAGTTTTATCAAGGTCATAAGGACTTGTTTTGTGTAAGGGTACTCATTACAGCTGTCAGATGTTGAATTCAAATGGAAGATTGGGAGCAGTCCCTGAGCTCCGCTGCAGAGCACGCTTCTCCCTCAAAGATCAGGTGCTCTGGAACTGCCTTTAAGCAAATGCCAAAGCATGACAGAAATAGGAAATTTCCCGGCAGCCTCTACAGTCGGGCCCTCCCAAAAACGTCTGCTTCCCTGCAAGCATATTTTTTTGTCGGGGCTCAGCTAAAGTCCCTTTGTCGCCTTTCTTGCTGAGGAAGGGACTTCCGTAGCCTCAACAGTGTCCAACGGCAGCCGTGATGAAAGTTTCGTCGTTTTTTTTGCAGGCAGGCGAAAAAAAGAAAAGCCAAAGGCGCGTGTTTACCCAGTTGTCGTTAGAGCTGGGCTCCTCGCCACTTTACTCCGAGTTTCAGCTGTCGCACTCACTTTCTTTAAGTAACAAGCATGAATGCGACACGGCATGCAGCATTTATTTTTCCGTTGTGACTGTGGCTGTTGCACATATTTCCCAGAGCGGGCGCCACAGCGATTTGAAAAAAGGAGCGCAGCGGAAGCAGACAGCGACGACTTCACGAGAGAAGACAAGGCCCTCGCACGTTCTGGCCGCCACTGCCGATTTCGGGGGAGAAACTTTTCTTGCTCCTTGGAGCAATCTTAGCTGCATCGGCGCTCTCGATCTGCCATTGGAACAGGATTTACGGTAGTTGCTCCCGATCTGCCTTTGGAAATGTGTTTGCTCCAAAAAGAGCAAAAAATTGCCCTGAAAGTGCTCCTGAAAGTGATCTGCCATTGGAATTCAACCTGAAATCTTGTTGGATGACTGCCTCAGTCTGGCTGCCTCACACCAGCAAATCATCCTTGCTGCAGTCTGGGAAATTTCTTATGGGGCACTTCTTAAAGGGACGCTGGTGTGTTATAAACATTGGGGGATTACGAGCGCAAGTTGTAGTTCCGAGTCTGTAGGCCATGTTTTGACTGCTCTCGCTGTGTTTACGCGACATTATTCACCAGAAAAATCAATTTCGAAAATGCTGTCTTCCTCTCTGCATCCTCGCCCATTTTCGGTGGCGTTTTGTATGACGTCAGAAAAAAAAATGGCTTCACTTGACTGTGCTACTGCACGGCTCGTTGACCTTCCGACAGAGTCAGTCGACCCAGCGTTTAGTCCGCCGGCAACCGACCGGTCGTGAATTTCATTCACTCAGTTGAAACTAAGCCACAACACGTTTGTGAATGGAAGAATGTGCCTTTCTTTAGTTTGTTAGTTTGTACACTGTATCTAGCTCCAAGTCGAGTCAAGGTCGCCTCACACAAGCGCTGCACAAGGGCACATGGGACGCTTCGCTGACCTTTACGCTAGTAGGAAAATCTAAGGCCACTTGAAGGCGGGAGAAGAGTCAACGAAGTCAATATTGGTACTAAGGAAATAAAATAAACTGAAAAACTTTTACCGTACAGCACAAAACTAGGGAGCAGGAAGCACTTTTTTGCGCTGGGTGAACAAGCACAGCAGTTAGCAGCACGACCGCACATCTGCAAACGCTTTTCCGTCAAAGAAATGCAATTGTTAGACGAGAGATATCGTGGAAATTTGGGGGACGCTTACTGCACGAGCGCTATACAACAAACAGTCATCTAAGCATCTTGAAATGCTAAAACTAAATAAAAATGTAGGCTGGTTATATATTATAGCGCTGGCTTGTAGCCAAGTGGTCTGGACCACTGGGTACGTTATTTTGCAAGTTGCAAGTTTGAATCCCCGAGGGTACATCCTTTTGCCCGAGACTGCCCGAGACACGATCAGGTGCTCGATTTCCCCGTGTATTCCTATGGGACTTCCGATCCGAACGCAGTCCTCGGACTGCCCGCGGATCGTCCAGGACTGCTAAATCGAGGAGGCCCAATATAAGAAAGGCCCCTTAATCAATGCTTACCTTGTAGGTTAGTATAACGCAGCTCAGGATGTTCTGGCCTGTGTGAGAGAACAAAGGCAGAAAAAATACGGATAAAATGAGTGTGCTGTAAATACTGATTATTGTGAAGTTCAACTTACATTTACTGCGGGGATAATCAAACCACGAGCCAGACCTCTATTAGAGGTTTTGAAAGTGAGGATGTCCACAGGAGGGCACAAAAGAGACAATCCCCACCCCTTACGTAGGCCTCATATTCAAAGCTGTAAGGAACTTTAGCTTTCCCATTAAGATCAGCGCAGACACTGATCGAATGTTAGCTGTGTTTTGAACATGCCTTAAAGGGGCCATGAAGACCGAACATATGTTTAGTTCGTTCGAAAGATTGCTTTGATAGAATCATACTGACACCACATTTAATGCACACTTCGCTCAAATAAGCTGTATAATTAGGAAAAAAGGGAATGGCTATGCAACCCACTAGCTCATTTCCCGCAACAGAACCTATGATGTCATACCTGCCAGCCCTGCGATAGGCGGAGGCCGGTGAAAGCAATGCAATTTAGGCACAGCTTATAAGCTTGCAAACGAGGTATTTGCGCTTCAATTTAGGGCACATTATTTTTAAAGCCCTAAGAATGGGAGGATAAACAGTGGAAGTTACGAAAGCACGCGTAAACATAGAAGTACCGATGCGTACTGTTGCTGGTACTGCGCGCACTACGCTTGTTTTAGGTGCACAGCAGTTTGCTGCTTTGAGTTGTCTTACATGCACTGGCCGATTGGCGTAAGTAGCAATGTCTTATGTGACCCTGTTTGTCGAGGATATTCCATGTTTCACGAAACGATCACTTTCTACAGTAACAAAAACAAGCCAGGTGCAAATACGGTCAGAAAACAAAGCAACGGCAGACAATGGACCGTGCATGAGTATGGTAGCACCATCTGGAAAGGCTGACAGCAAGCAGCGCTGAAGCTAAATCACACAGTGCAAGTTCGTTTGTATACGTGCCCTTATGACTTCATTGCTGACGTCTCAAAAACGCACGATTAGGCGGGAGAATCAAAATTTGAACCTAAGTTGATCAATTTCTCAGTGAATACGGCATCACTTGCTGCCGGACAAGTGCTAGGGGCACTATAATACACGAAATCTTTCGAATAAAACAAACTTGTATTTTGTCCTCATGGCCCCTTTAAAGCTGTGGAATTCTTAATGTTAAGTTTTCAGGCGACCTCCTTACTTGGATAGTTTTTCTGGAGGCCCATGCTGGTACCATAAATGTATAAATTCCCCTCCCCCCCTCCCCCGTTTGCCTGCTGCTAGCTTGAAAATGTTGCTTTAGCAAAGAATAACATGAAGTTTCAAAGATAACATGACGCCGCCGCCGCCGCCGCCGCAATGGTTTTGGGTGAAAAAAGCACTTAAAAAACTCTCCACTTTGTGGTCACTCATGGACTAGGGGGCCAGTGTTGTGCCAATCCGTGAAGCTCGAAAAATAACCTTGAAAATTATTCCAAGCTGAAACAGAGAAGGCTATTTGTTGTTGGCCGGCTTAGAGCTTAAGTGATTACGAGCTCGCAAGTGGAGCACAGAATGAGTCAAGAGATCTGACGTCCAGTCCTAGTGGGGTGCTAGATGAATGATAAAGCTGAACAAATGGGAAAATACACATGATCTCACACTTAGCATTGACGGTTGGCCCTCAACTTTAAGGACTTCCGCAATGCTTTTCTTATAGGTACTTTTTGTGCCCTACTTCTGTTGTTGATAATTATTTCCGATTTTGATAATTATTTTTCTGACCTTCCTTGATAATTATTTTTGTGTTGATTTCTGCATGACATGAAGCACGGACGTAAAGCCCAAAAAGTACTTGCAAAAAAAGCATTGCAGGGGTCTTTTAAGGTGACTACGGAAATTTGGAAACCAAACAACCAGTCTCTGCAGTGTTTTGGCGACTTCGCGAGGTGTACTTTTTCGCTCGTCTAAGCAAATCTGATCAAACCAAGAACAGGCAAAAAATGCACATCACAGAAAATGCACAGTGCACAACTTCTGGCACTTGAAAACCTTTTCACGGATACAGCACCGAGTAAAAAAAAATAAAAAGAAAGAAAGAAAGAAATAAAGATGAAATCCTGTCTGTCATGCCACATCAGGCCTTCAACAAACAATGAATGGTAAGGAAGATGAGATGGTGTTACACCTTGTTACTTACGGACGTTTCTACTATTCCAAACAAGAGAACGTTCAAGCTTAAACCCTGCTTGCTACGCGCACCAACTGTCTGACAGTTTCTAAAAATACAGTTGCAGAGACTGGTGCGCGTTAAAATCAGTCACAGTATTGCGGTATACTATTTATGGCCAGAGTCAAGCTCAACAACCCTCGTCGAGTTGCTGACAGGCGCTCACAAAAAAGGCAGTCGGGAGAAGGTTCTGGGATATTCACTAGTACAGGGTCCACGCTCGTTTATACGACAAATATTCCAATGATTTTCAAGGACTTTCAGGGCTCTGTGTGTACACTTATCAGGACCACACTGTGAGAAATCTAATTAAGAACGATGTTCAGGCAAAGATGGAGGCTCGAAATGATTAGAAATCGTAAAGAAAATACCTAACTTGCTGGAGCCAACATTTCTGGTGCTCGACAAGGGGGCTAGTTGCCAAGCAAGACTCCTTTTCGTAGTAATGGCAAACTTTTGCCAATTTTTTAGCAACTTTTAGCAATTTTGTCCAACTCCTTTTTCGACAATTTATCCTAAGAGTCACACGAATCAAACACTTTTAGGGTGCAGCAAAGTGCAAACTTTCACTTTCTAAAAAAGAACAACCAAGCAACAAACATCCCCTCAGTCTTTATTAGCTTCACGTTTATTTTGTGCTTATTAAAGAGGCAAATTTAAGAAATTCAAAGATCTTCAAGGGTCCGTAAGCATTCCATGACTTTCAAGGCCTCGAAAAACAATCCTCTTTGAATTCGAGGGTTTTCAAGGTTTTATAAGGACCCACATGAAGCCTGCAGAAAAGGCGCCAGAGTTTGGCAAAACGAAGCGTCTGCGTACCGGGGAGGATTTCCGATGGAATGCGGCGAGCGTCGAGGGTCAGGTTGGATGCTTCGGGGCACTCTCCCCGCAGAGAGGAGCTCAGGGCCTGAGCCAGGATCCAGTTCAGCGTCCGCACGTTGAGAAAGTCCGCAGGAGGAATCGCATGGGTGCCTTCAGCTGCACAAGACAACAGGGAACACACGTCACGCCCCTCTAAGACCACAGCACGGATGGAAGAAAAGAGTGCGCTTAGGAGAAAGAAACTCCACCATCTCTTTTTAGAGAACGTTGAGAGAAGCACGAAAGTTAAAAGTGCGTCCAACTTTCGCTGAAGGGGCGTCAAATCGATCGTCAAACTTTCAAAGACCCAAATCGCAAACGGAGAACGAACCCATGCAACGACTTTTCGCGCACTAAGTAAACGCATCTACGAGTGGTCTAAATGGACACCGACACGTGGTTTGTGAGATAAGGGCATAGAATTGCACTCCCTCTTCATGATCTATGTGTGCATTGTTTTATCTAGAATGGTTTCTTTTTTGTGATTTCCAAGTAACCGTTTTGACACAATGGACGCCCAGTTTAACAAGCACACCATGTGTCTAAGATCTTATCAGAACTTTTCGGTCGAACCAACCGGTCTATGGGGAAATGCCTTAGATTTTTTGACAGGACACCATTGGTCCCACTAAGAAAGCTGTCGCTTTAAAAACCTAGTTGTGTATGACATCACGTGTACCACTGCTGCAGCAACAACGGACACATTTTTCATCAATATCCAAGTCCTGCCCTGAAGCACTCCTACCGTGTTCCAGGGTCAAAGATGACGAAAATACGGGGCTGCGAATTTCCCTGCTTATTACCAGCATGATGGGTGTGGTAAATGAGCATGCCGCATTTTCACGTGTATAACCTGCACTAACACTGATAAATTTAAAAGGTACGCTGATGTGATGGTGACACGCAGACTTCGCCCCAAAGCGCAACTTCCCCACAATGCATGCCCCACCGGGATGCATGCATCGCCACAGCCAGCATTGGATTCTTTGGCCAGTGCACTGTTAGATGCAAAAAGAAAGCAAAGTTGTACTGTTCATTCTAGGTCACGGCGTTTCCGACCTTTACCACCGGTGCACTTGCCATCCTTAGCAGTTATCTACAAGCAATCAGCTCAGAATGTGCCTTGTCGTACAGCAATATGGTTGCTAGGCGTCATTTTCTTTATTAGAAAAACGGGGCATAATGTGCTATTCACTCATAGGGGGAAAAAGGAAGTTCTATGAGTAGTGGTACATTTGTTACCTAAATAAACGCAACCTAATAAGCAGTACTCCCTTTTTTTATGAAGATTAAATGTTTCAAGACAGGTTCCAGAAGGTTTCAAAAGTGCCCAGTGAGCGGTCAGCATGCCTATAAACTTGGAGTGCAACCTATACAGGAATATTTCTTTAAATGCTTTTTTTTTTTTTAAATATCGAGTCCAAAATTTAAAGGGTGTGGCCCTTATACCTTTGTTACACTGGCACTTCAACAGCAGTTAAGAAAAACGGCAGCTGGCCTTAACGGCCGTTAGTCAAAGATACAAGGCAGCGCGAGCTAAAGTCACTGCGCAAGTGTCGTTGGAAGCCCAACGGCAATCGGCGGCAACGGAGGCCGCTAGTCTCCGGAGAACGCAGGTCTCCGTTCAGTCGCTGTTTCCACCCGTCCCATTGGCAGGTAGGCAAGATAGCTGCCCCCAGCAACAACATGTCCCCGCTGCAGGCGAGCGCACTGCTGAAAAAACGCTTCATATGGACACTGTTGCTAAAGCATTTGCTAATGAGCTTGTTGCAGGACAGTGGTGCTGCGGATAGAACAAGCGATGGATCGTGAAATGCCATGCTTCACCTGAAACCACAACAAACGCAGCCATTTACAACGCCATGAATCTGACTGGATAGGCTGAATGAGATTCTCCAGTTACAGGTGCTGTTACAAAAAACTAATTAGAGAAAATTTTTTTTTTTCGGTGTTCCCGAGGTAAAACTTTAAGAGACATGATAATTTATCCAAACAGAAGTGTACACGGAAAGTGCCGTGTGCATGGAAAGTGTGTGTGTACGGCCATTGCAAGTGTCCGCATAACAGTGGTATTACACACATTTATACAATGACTACTTTCTAGTTTGTACCCCCTATAACAAAAAAAAATGATAATAACAGTAATAACAAAATGTTTGACAAGGCGTCAAACTGACACAACGTGTAGTTGCTCAAAGCTCCAGTGTTCAGATCTCACCAAAGAGAAAGCATTTATGTGCTTATGGGATGCTGAACTGTAAGCACACGACATTATAAACTGGCTGATTATGGTCCTGTCTGTCAGCTTTTCGAGAACACTTTTTCGTAAAATGAAATTTTTCACAAGACTGTGCTTCCTGCCAACCTCCTCTTTTCTCTCCTTTCCTCGAGGCTGCAGCCGCAGACCTCTATTTCTAACGACGGAACAAGTTGATTAACACCCCCGGAGGGCCATGCACACCTTGTGGCAGACGGCGTCGCAGAGGGCCTGTCCGAACTCGCCGTCTTGGAAGCAGAAGTAGTTGGTCAGGGCCTCCAGGTGGTCGTAGAGCCGCATCTCCGTCACCAGGTACGACACGCACACGCGGTTTACCAGTGCCATCCTGCAAGCAAATTTGTGAAAAAAATTACACCATCTCCCCGAAGGGAACTATGTGGTGACGCAAAGCATGTATTGACGAGCGGCATCCGCATCCGCTTGGTGACGTTGGCGTGCTAAAGTGGCTTCGCTTTCTCGCAGTGTGGGATCCGCTGCTCAACGCGGGCGTTTCGAAGCGGCTTCACTTTCTCGAAGTTTGCCATCCGCTGCTCGACGTCAACGTTTCGAAGCGACGTCGCGTTGCCGAACGCCACCTGGATCCGCTGCTCGGCGTCGACTTTTTGCGTTCTGCACTCGAGCTCTCCTCTGCGCAGCCTTGTTTTCAGAGGTGTTCGCGGTTCGGGGAGTGAGCTGGCTGGCGCCGGTTGAAGGTGTGCCAGCCAGTTCGCTGACAGAATTGTTGGCGTCTATTCAGTTCATCGGACAAGCAGCAAATGAGGGAGCGGCGCGCGAAGAGGAGGAGAAGAGGAGCAGCGTGCGCGCTATCGCACAGCTGGTGGGGAGAGGGGGAGAGGAGGAGCAGTGCGCGCGTTATCGCACAGCTCCGTGGAGAGAGGGAGAGGAGGAAGGGGGAGCGATTTTGGACAGCTAGAGTGGGGAGAGGGGAGAGGTGCGGACGGACACCGACAAACATAGCCCCGAGCAAGAGATGCTTTGCTTGGTCCATTGTAACATCTGTGTCGTGTCTGCATGTGGGACATCAGCAGAGGATAAGAGGCTGCCAACTATGGCGTTCCCCAAGGTCCACTACTTGCGCCCATGCTTTTCGAACATTGCTATCATCCCTACAGTGCAATGACTTTGTAATGCTTTCTACATTAGGTTCTTCATTTGTGTAAGCAATGTGATACTGTAGAAACCCATAGTTTCATAGCACTCCCCAAAGAGCCCCGTGAAAAGACCAGAGTGCTTTGCTGGTTTGCAATGCAATAAGAGCGAAATCTTTGAGGCCACTTCGAATGAAAAAAAAAAAAAACAATATGCGGCTGCTTAAATTAGCACGCATTCACTGGCCCTATCGGACAAGGATCTTGATTATCTGCAAATAAGTAGGCTGGCACAGTGTATGTGATTTTTGTGCACAGTACTAACGTGTTATAGCGTGCAAGTGTGAATAGGTGAGTGGGTAATATGTTTGTGTTCATGCAATAATATTCACCGTCAAGTGTCTTTTTTTGCCCTTGTTACAGTTTGAACCTAAACAGTTTGAAACCAAAGTTGAAAAACACTATCGAGACGCTCGCTCCCGGAGAAATGTTGGAGGCCTCACTGATTGGCATTTGGGGGGAACAATGTGTGAGCACGCCATCGATTGCCCTTTTGGAACGAGAGGTAGCACATCTAGCCAGTTGAATCTGACTTGTACTAGATAGCAAGCTTGACACTTCAAGTCTGATTGTTTTATCCTTGACGTAAGCTTCTGTTACATATTTGGAGTGATATCTTATCCTTGAACGGGCGCATGCTTGTTAGTTATTTTCCGTGTATTTAATGTCGTGTAATAAACCATACTTCAGTTGTTCGTCAGCACTCTCGTTTGTCACTTCTTTCGTCCTTGTCTCTGCGCTGTTTTTTAGCGTGAATAAGGCAAAGTGAAAGGTGTTTAAAAGCCAAATTCTTTTAAGTCCAAAATCAGGGTCCAAAATCCAAATTGTTCCGCCCGAAATGAACTGCAGGAAAGCTAACTTTCTCTGATGATGCTGACGATGATCATGGGTGAAGTGAAGAGTGGCTGAAAGACGCCTTCGAAGTCCAAAGTCAAGGCCCACAATCCAATCGTTACACCCAAAATGCACTGCAGGAAAGCCAACTTACACTATGGGTTTCCACAATAGCACATCAAGCACCTTCATTAAAAAAAAAACGCGTCCCGTTGTTAGAATTGAACCTGGGTTCCTTGCATAATGTATCCGACATCTATTCAATTGCGCCATTCCAACGAAGTCAAAGCAGTTTGGATTTTGGACTTTGACTTAGGTTGTATGAGAGAAAACTTTGCATTTTAAACAGCTTTCTCTTAAAAGAGAAGCTTTGACTTTTTTTTCATTTTAATTACAGGCACACAAAATTTGGGGCCACCTGGTGCTATAACGCAAAGTTTTTTCACATTAAGGGGCACATAATGTGTT